>SJYT01030245.1:540278-628387 GCA_006410635.1 Cephalophus harveyi
GAGCGCCGAAGAATTGATGCTTTTGAACTGTGGTGTTGGAGAAGACTCTTGAGAGTCCCTTGGACTGCAAGGAGATCCAACCAGTCCATTCTGAAGGAGATCAACCCTGGGATTTCTTTGGAAGGAATGATGCTGAAGCTGAAACTCCAGTACTTTGGCCACCTCATTGGAAGAGTTGACACATTGGAAAAGACTTAGATGCTGGGAGGGATTGGGGGCAGGAGGAAAAGGGGACGACCGAGGATGAGATGGCTGGATGGCATCACTGATTCGATGGACGTGAGTTTGAGTGAACTCCGGGAGTTGGTGATGGACAGGGAGGCCTGGCTTGCTGTGATTCATGGGATCACAAAGAGTCGGACATGACTGAGTGACTGAACTGGACTGAACTGAAAAGTTTTAAGGGTAGATTTTCATCTGCACTGGAGTCAGTGCCCCCAGCTCCCACCTTGTTCAAGGGTCAACTCTGGTCTCTCTCCTCACTCAAGGCAAGTGGCCTTAAATAAAGCACTGTATGCAGGCCAAGTCGCTTCAGTGGTATCTCACTCTTTGTGATCCCATGGGCTGTAGCCCGCCAGGCTCCTTTGCCCATGGAATTTTCCAGTCAAGAACACCGCAGTGGGTTGCCATGCCCTCCTCCACGGGATCTTCCCGACCCAGGGATCAAACCCACATCTCTTATGTTTCCTGCATTGGCAGGTGGGTTCTTCACCACTAGCGCCACCACAAAACCCAGAACACACAAGGTCTGATGGACTTGTTAAGAATTTAACATTTTTAAATATATCAATTTTTTTTTCTTCTTTGGATAAAGCTCCCAAACAAACCAACAACAAAATCATAAACTTACGTTTAAACTTTAAAAATTTTTGAGATCTGGGGACATTTGGAAATCTCCATGAAGACATTCAAGAGCTCTTTGTTTCCTTTCACTCCCCCACCACTGCATCAGCCCCCACTCCCAGCTCAGCTTGTCTTCCTGCACGTGGAACAGGTTTCAGACAGAGACAATGGGATGAGCATACCTCACCCTCTTACATTCCCTAGCCAAGCACTGAAGACCCTCCAAGATGCACTTGAGTCAGTCTCTTTACCATAACACCTGCCTCCCTGCTGAAAACACTTCCCTGAAGGAAGGGATGGTGTGTAAGACCAGGTAGAGAAGCTACTTAGCTTCAAGCGCTTCTTATGAAAATAAAGCAAACATCGAACTACCTACTCGAAGCCACGAAAGTCTAAGATACTTAGACTTAGGGAAGGTTTTCAAAGACCTCTGGGAGTTGGATGACTTGATCCTCTGTGATAAGACGGCAGAGCTGGGTGTCTGAGACCCTCCTGCTTGAGAGTGGGGAACATAGCCTTATCTTCATAAGGGTGGTTTCTAATTATTATATGGTCCCAAGCATCAGAGAACACAACAGAAATGGATGGCTCCATTAGCAAAGATGGTGTCACCTCCCCTCTGTGCTCTGATGCTCAGGACTTTGCACCTTTCAGAATGCAGTTTATTCAGACAAATCCAAGCAGCTGCTCTATCAGTGGAACGTTTGGCTCCTGTGAAATGCATGCAGCTGTCAGGGAAAACCTTCTTGGAGCTTCTAACAGAGAAAGGGACTGGTTGGGGGCACCCCTGTCTCAAGTCTGGGTTCCTCCCCATCCGGCTCCTAGACAACTGCCCAGTGCTGCCAGTCCAGCGGCCCGGGACAGAGAAGGATGCCTCTGTGGAGGCGTGGTGGCTGAATACCTTGTGCTTTTCAGTGAAGTCTGGAAAATGTCCCAGACTGTAAATCTGCCTCAGCATAACAGCTTGTACTTCAGAGAAGGAGGCTTTCAAGAGAGACAGTGAGAAGAGCCACAACCACTCATGAAGGGAGGGTGACACTTCTTGCCTCTTTCAAGGACCGGTGCTTGCCTTGTCAGACTCTGCCCCTCGTCGCTGTAGCTGCTGGTGGATGTGTGAGGTCAGGAGCGGACCACTTGGCGCAGGAGCCCTGCTGGGGGAGACCTGTAATTGGTGCCCTGATCTAGTCAGCCCCTAAGGAGAAGGTGCTTACAGTGGCCAGAGGGATCCCAAGGGGAACAAGGCCAAGCAGCCTTCTCCACTCTCTCTTCCTCATCGCCTCCTACTATCTGTTTTCCTTTTTTTGCTTTTGTTTGTTTGTTTCTCAAAGTGAAGACCAGGCAACCAGATGCCAGAAAACTGATAATAGAACGTGCAAAATCTAAAAAGAATGCATGTTGCAGTTGTTACTTGAGATGTTTAAGGGGACTTAAAAACATGAAAAGGAATTTTAAATAATACAAATTCTTTATTATTAGCTTTAAAGTTAAGGATCTTATAGTGTTCCACATCTTAACAGGAAAAACCAAGTCTCATAACCATGCTATGTGAAAAATGGATGACAGCGCTGAAATCTTTATTCTTGCAATGGCATCCCACTCCACTACTCTTGCCTGGAAACTCCCACGGACGGAGGAGCCTCGTAGGCCGCAGTCCATGGGGTCGCTGAGAGTTGGACACGACTCAGTGACTTCACTTTCACTTTTCACTTTCCTGCATTGGAGAAGGAAAAGGTAACCCACTCCAGTGTTCTTGCCTGGAGAATCCCAGGGATAGGGGAGCCTGGTGGGCTGCTGTCTATGGGGTCGCACAGAGTCGGAACACGACTGAAGTGACTTAGCAGCAACAGCAGCAAGAAAACTTTGTGGAGAAAGATAATACATTAAGCTTTGTGTGTGTGAGTGGGTGTGTGTGCACAACAGAAAGTGAACTTGCTCTTTATGATTCCCTTTGTGTGCTCTCTGTGTACCCTGGTGTTTTCTTTCATAGCACTTCTAACATTGGTAATTTGATGTTTATTTTGGATACATTATATCTCCTTAAGACAAGGTATCCACTCTTTTTTTTTTTTTTTTAATTCTCTGCTATATTACCAATGTCTCTAGTTGATGGTTTGGAATAAGATGAAAGTGAAAATCACTCAGTCGTGTCTGACTCTTTGGGGCCTCATAGACTATACAGTTAATGGAATTCTTCAGGCCAGAATACTGGAGTGGGTAGCTTTTCCCTTCTCCAGCGGATCTTCCCAACCCAGGGATTAAACCAGGGTCTCCTGTATTGCAGGCAGATTCTTTACCAGCTGAGCTATCAGGGAAGTCTCTAGTCCATGGTTTGAAATAAGATAAATTTGCTAAATAAATGTTGTACCAGTGAATGAGTGAATGAGTTTTGACTGTTATCGGGTGGAAATAATATTCAGCAAGCATCTACCATGACAAACACTCTACCAGGTAATTATGCCTGTTTATCTCCTTTCATCTTCCTTATGATTCTGAAAGATTCATATTATCAGCTCCCTTCTAAACATGAAGAAATGCAAGTTCACAGAGAGCATCTGAACCATCTCTGTCTGTTTGGGTCCAAGGTCACTATTACTCAGACAATGATAGATATTCTCTGATGCTCCCCTGAGTGAAAACAGATGCCAACTCAGTGTCTAAGTGTGACTTTTCTAAGAAGTCCAGCAATTCTGGGATGCACTCTCATGAGGAACTGAATTCTCTGTCACTAGAATTATGGAGTCTGCCTGACCACCTGTCAGGAACATATAATAGAGAAGATAGGAAAGGAAGTTGAATCGGAAAAACTCTAATGTTCCTCTTCGTGCTCAAACTTTAATTTACTGTCTAGCCATATGCTGAAGTGGCAGAATAATACAGTTCTTCCCCCCATTTGGCATTTCTCCCTTTTTCTTTTCCTTTTAAAGCAGATGGTTGCTATTGTGCGTGTTGCCCCAGGAGAAGGATACACAGAACAACAATTGGAAAGTCTGCTATCTTTTGGCTTTTCTGTTTTCAAAAGCCTAAGCCTTTAGGGGAAGCTGGAAGCTTAGGGGCACAGACGAAATATTTGAAAGAAAGATAAAAAAAAAAAAAAAAAAAAACAGCTCCCCCACTGGTTTGAAAAGGATAATCCAGACTGGTGAATTAGAATTAGATGAACAAAGTGCAGACTGCTTAACGACCAGCGAGGAACTTACTTGATACTTCAGAGAAAGATACCCTGCAGCTTCCTTCTTGGGTAGATCCACGTGGAAGCAGAACCACCCCAGAAAGGGCTTAAGGGGCTTGAGAATACAAGAGACCACATCCGTTTTCAGGCAAAATTGTGAAGAGATAGGAAAACCCAGCAAAATGTTGTCTGTGAGGAGCGTCCAGGCATGCTAGCCAAAGAAGGCACTGGGTGACCCCAAGTTGAAAGGGACATAGCCCCAAGCAAATGCTGAACTGGTAGCTACTGGAGGCAGCCGGCTAGGTGGCTTCTTTAAGGCAAACTGTCTCTTGAAAGGAGAGCTGAGGGCTCACCACTAAGGCTTCCACAACCACCATTCTTCTTTTTCTTCTTTTTTTTTTTAATGTAATGAATTCTTAGAATAGTGTGGCTATGGATATGGGGTAGGCTCCAGAGCAGAGTTTTGGAGAAGGGAAACAGAAAAGGGGAAGGGATTATAATACTGACAAGAAGCGCCTGGTTTAAGTGAGCAGCCAAGCATGGGAACAGGTTTTCCTAAAGACTTAGCAGTCAGTGTTGGGATAAGTCATTTCCCCCTCACTTCACCAGGTAGAGAAGCTTACCTCTTCAAATATGGGATTCCCCCACTTTTCAAAGATTCATTGCATGCCATTCTCGCTTTCATGAGAGACCTACACTAGTTCCTGTTTTTGCGAGCCAAAAGATACCCAAAGAGGAAGTATTCAGCCTTTGTTCAGCAGTGAGCTGAGCTTTTGCAGGGGCTTTCCAGGTGGCTCAGTGGTAAAGAACCCACCTGCCAATGCAGGAGACACAGAGACATGGGTTTGATCCCTGGGCTGGGAAGATCCCCTGGAGAAGGAAATGGCAACCTACTCCTGTACTCTTGCCTGGAGCATCCCATGGACAGAGCAGCATGGCGGGCTACAGTCCCTGGGGTTGCAAAGAGTCAGACACGACTGAGTGGCTGAGCACAAGGACAAGAGCTGTCGTAGAGGCAGTGGGTACCCCGAGCAGTGAGCTGGGCTCTGCCAGACTCCTTCCTGGGGACCGTACTGAGCCTCTCGGCATCTAGCTGCCAGAGCTTTGAACCACGTCTGGGAACAAGCATGGGAACAAGTTATCCTAAAGACTTAGCAGTCACAGTGTTGGGATAAGTCATTTCCCCCTCATCTCACCAGGTAGAGAAGTTTACCTCTTCAAATACAGGATTCCCCCACTTTTCAAAGATACTTTATCTTGATTTATCTTGAGCATCCATTAGCAAGATGTGTCCTAAGGTGACAGCTTCTTTGCTTTACAGCATTTTACCTTATGAAGGGTTTCCTAGTAAGCTTCTAGTTTCAGAGAGCAGGGGAACTTGTATACAGTTTTGAAGATATCCTTTGTACTGATTTCATTAGGCACTTAATTAAACCTCTCAGGACAAGTGTCTGAATGTCGTATGACCACAAATAGCAAGGACGCTTAGAAAAATAAAATTTCCCACTTGACTAAAAGGATAAGCAAAGAGAAATTAATGTTCTTGAACTTGCTGTGTTAAAAGGAAAGAATGAGGGAAGGCTCAGTGATTTATTTAAAGTGATTGCTATTGATCAATTCTCAAAAGTGAGTGAACCAAAGAGGTGCTTCAGAAATAAAGAATTAAAGCTTATTAAATTCAATTTTCTCCATTGCGAGGAATAGAAAGTTAATGAAACTGAATAAAAAGGAGGGTACTTTTTAAGTCAGTGACTAAAAATGAGGACTGAAGACTTTTTAATATGATTTTTTTTTCTAAACTAAATGGCATAATAATAGAGACTCACAAAAAGGTCTCCGGGCTTCCCTGGTGGCTCACTGGTAAAGAATCTGCCTGCCATTGCAGGACATGCAGGTTTGATCCCTGCATCGGGAGGAACCCTACTCCAGTATTCTTGCCTGGGAAATCCCATGGACAGGGAAGCCTGGCGGACTACATTCTATAGGGTTGAATAAGAGTCAGACATGATTTGGTGACTAAACAACAATAGAAAGTCTCACCCAAGACTCAGTCTTCATGAGTCCATTTTGCTCCCTTGAGCTCTGGTGAGTTTAAACTCTATATTCCCCATATGGAGAGGATATTAAAATCCTTTCCCACATGTTGTCATAGATCTCACTAATGATGGGCCTAGGCTTGCCTGAAAGAAAAACTCTCATTGGAGGTAGGAGCCTTTACAGCAACCTGACACCCTGGTACCGATTTTTCCAGTTCAGACTTGAGGAGGTTAGTGCAGAACAGTATGTTGCCTTCCTGCCCCACACTTGAGAATAAAGGTGGGTACAGGTAGCCCTGCATCTGTCTCTCAGAGAGCTGTCAGCTGTGGGCCAGCTATCCCCACCTAAAGTTTTGCTGGGATGGGTTGGCTCCGCAGAACTCATTCTATGCTCCTCCTCGCAGTTAACAAGGTGACAGGAAGGGAGAATGATCACCTTGTCAGGAGAGCAGAGACTGGAAGGGATGGGGCAAGAGGTACTTTGCTACCCTCGATCTGAGGAAGGAAAGTTCCAAGGAAACAGCCCTGTAAAGACGTGCCTACAAGAATGGAAGTCTGACACTTCTTTCCTGTGGGGGAGAAGGAGAACACAGGGAAGAGAGAAAACACGGGGGTTTCATTGGCAGAGCTGGGTCCCCAACCACCTTCCTTCTCTTTCCCCTCGACCACCCCTGAGTTTCCAGTTCTTGAAATGGATCCTGAGCGTGCCTGTGGGCCTCAGCTTGGCGGTGGATGACAGAGGAGATTGGGAAGCACCACACACACTTCAGGGGAATTAGGGCAAAGCTGCCAGTGGGGGTGGGTCAGGAGATCAGGTCACATCTCACATGCTTCATGCCTCGGGGTCTGCTAGGATGGGACCCTTATCAGTGAGGCTCGTTAGAGACACTCCATCCATCCTTGTCACAAACTACGTACAAGCCAGTGGGACCATCCAAAAAGGAAAGGGGACGTCACTCTAGGCAGTCCATGAAGATCCCTCTCGTATGCACTTCTCCCTAAACCAACCTCTGTGACATACTCATGGGAGAGTCTCGAGAGAGCCGGACTGAAACCCTTCCACTCCACGTAATGGAGGGCAGGGCAGAATGGAGAAAAGAGCTATAAAATGTTTATGAGACTCTGAATTTTTAAGAACGCTAAGTGACTGATTTAATCGCCAAATAAAACTGAAAACTTAAGGATTCTAACCATGATTTTAAGATTGGCTCACTGAATAAGTAAGAAAGGCAGGGTTCAACAAAACACATTTGGAACAATTGATAAACTAGAGTTTTATTTTTATAACCCAGCTCTTTTTTTCTTAATAAACCAGTTACTCATCATAGATAAAGGGTTAATAATCCCATTTCCTGCTGCAAGTAAGTCAGAAAGAGAAAAACAAGTATTGCATATTAATGCATATGCAGAAGTTAGAAAAATTGCACAGATGAACTTATTTCCAGGGCAGGAATAGAGACACAGGTGTAGAGAATGGACATGTGGGCACAGGATGAGGAGGGAGGGTAGGACAAGCTGGGAGATTAAGATTAACATATATCCACTACCATGTGTAAAAGGTCCGTATAGTCAAAGCTATGGTTTTTCCAGTAGTCATGTATGGATGTCAGAGTTGGGCCATAAAGAAGGCTGAGTGCTACAGAATTGATGCTTTTGAACCGTGTTGCTGGAGAAGACTCTTGAGAGTTCTTTGGACAGCAAGGAGATCCAACCAGTCAATCCTAAAGGAAGTCAACCCTGAATATTCATTGGAAGGACTGATGCTGAAGCTGAAGCTCTAGTACTTTGGCCACCTGACGTGAAGAGCTGACTCATTGGAAAAGACCCTGACTCCGGGAAGAATTGAAGGCAGGAGAAGGGGGCAACAGAGGAAGAAATGGTTGGATGGCATCACCGACTCAATGGGTATGAGTTTGAGCAAACTCCAGGAGATGGTGAAGGACAGGGAAGCCTGGCATCCTGCAGTCCTCGGGGCCAAAGAGTCGGATATGACTAAGTGACTGACCTTTAATTATCTGTTTTTATTTTTTTTCTAATCTAACAGTATGTTCTAACAGCATGTTCTTTGGAGTCAGGCAGATCTGGGTATAAATTCCTATGCTTCCACTTATTAACTCCATATCCTTGTATTGTGACCTAGCCTCTCTGAACTTCTGAAAAGTGGGGGTCAAGGTTACCAAGCTACCTCACAAGAGAGTTGTGAGCCTCCGGTTCAGTGGTCTCCATGTAAACCCTGGCACTCTGCCTGGCATGGAAGAGGCAATTTCTGAATGCACATTCCTCTTCCAGTCTTGATGAGGGTAGCTGAAAACCTCCCGTCATGCTGGCAGTCTCCTCCCGAGAAGGATTGCAACAGAATGGCAGGAAATGCATTTTTGTGGGTGGGTACTTTAAATAAAGCTAACAGACAGAGTCATAGGAAGAACGATGTCAAATAAATCCTCTCTTTTCTCATTTAAAAATGAATTCAGAATCAGAGTCCATATGTTATTACTAGAAGGCATGGTTGTCCTCACTGTGGTCAACTGATGGAGACCAAGATGGAATGCACCCCCTGCCCCACCTCCACGGGAACCTCCTGCCAGGCCAGAGTCATCTCCTGCCTCACACACCAGTTCATGGGGCCCCAAAAGAGTCTGACATGACTTAGGGACTAAACAGCAACAATAGCAATGTACATGATAATCACTTAAGGTGGTGGGCTATGTATTCTTAACCTCGTTTCACAAGTGAACAGACTGAAACTCAGAAACATTCACATGAAAAATAAATTAACTTCTTCATTCCCAGACAAACGCTGAACCAAGACCACATGGCTTCCCGGAGTTTCCAGGAAGCCCGTGGAGAAGCTGTGTGTGGAGCCTACATGTCTTAACAGCTTAGTCTAGGATGCGAGGAGGAGAGTACAGGGGGAGAACTGGGTGCCCGGGAATAAAGTGATGGATGGTGTGGATGAGCCTCGCAGCACATGTCGACATGCGGTTCTTTTTCCTCATCTGCGATGGCAAGATGACGGGGGATGCCTGGACACTTGCTGGTTGCCTACAGTTTGTCTGTTTCTCCCTCACTTTTTCCCCAATAACTGCTTTTGGGGATTCATGTGATTTTGGAGGAGCCAAGCCCATCACACTGGGATGGGACACACGACCGGGAGAAGTCAGTCACCATGCTCCTTAACTCAGTGCCTGGTTTTTGTGGACATGTGACCCAATCCAGTTGAGTGAGACCATCCCAGGTCTTCTTGGAACTGTGAGACAAAGGCATGATACCTTCCTTTAGATGATGCGGAGAGTGGATCTCAGGCCACGGACTGCTGCAGCCCACTCTTTTTCTACCCCAAGGGAAGCCGTTCTGAAGAAAACACCAGGAAAGGAGGGAAAAACTAAGAGACATCTGAAAACGCAGAGTCAGAACCCCAGTTATCTTATACTCCCATGAATCAAACAGGGCTTCCCAGGCGGTAAAGAACCCGCCTACCAATGCAGGAGACGGCAAGAGAATCAGTTCAATCCCTGAGTTGGAAAAATCCCCCAGAGGAGGAAATGTTCCACTCCAATATTCTTGCCTGGGAAATCCCACAGACAAAGAAGCCTGGCTACAGTCCATGGGACATGACTGAGTGAGTGAGCACACACAGGAATCGAAGAGTGACTGAAGCCTGACCCATGTGCAACATCTCAGTTATAAACGCCAATGAATTCTTTCTTCTCATTTAGGTTAGTTAATTTTTATGTTACTTGCAAAACAAAGGGCCCTGACATAGAAAAGTATACTGGTGTGTCACCATAAATAATTTTTATTTTGTCAGCTTTTAAAATAAAACCCTGATAAGAATACATACAATTTTGAACCACATAGCTCCCTAGTATTCTTCCAAAATGATTCTACCCCACTTAAGCAACTCTGATGTTATTAGGAAGAGATTTATATGGTGCTTACTTGTCTGTATTCAAAAGTCAATAAAATCTTTGCATAAAATTTTCAGTTTTAAACACCTAAGTCTTAAACTATTTTCAAAAGCACTTGAAAGATATAACAGGAAGTTCTTGGGCATAAGTAGATTTTTTATTTAAGGCAAAAAAAAAAAAAAAAATTGTCAGGCAAGCTCTCAAAAATCTCAACTCACCAAGAGAAGTAAGATGCATTCTTATCTGCTCTCATCATGAATGACCTGACTCCCACATGAACTTAAAAGTTTCAAGTGTGTGTAAATGAAGATAGCACACTAACACATCTTTGAAAAGACGAGAGTCTAGAAGAAAATAACATGAATTTATCGAAAGCCACTAGACCAAGCTCCCTTTCTACATGGCAACATTCATCACACTGCTCTTCCTGCACAAAAATAATTGTAGATGTTCAGTGTCGGAGGACTGGGACCAACATGTACCTACTCATTTGGTTTTGCTTATTTGCTTTTTTAAAAATAATATATATAAGATTCAGAATCATGGCATCAATATAATTAAGATTCTTGGTTATAAGCAAGATTAATCTACCAAAATTTAGAGGCAAGATAAATCTAGATACTTGAGTAAAACGTTTATTTGGAAAGGTATTTCTGTGTGTATATGCATGAGGTCGGGTCTCCCAGAAATGATAGGTGATTAGGGAGCAGACTTAGAAACAGATGGAAACCAAGAAAATTACAGAAGGACAAAAATCAGGGAATAGGAACCATAGTTCCCATATTTTAACTTATCTAGAACTCCAGCCCTGGGATTTAAAAATCTACAACCATTTCCTCCTAATAGGAACATACATTACGGCGCGTGTACACACCCGGTCGCTCAGTCGTGTCCAACTCTGCAACCCCATAGACTGTAGCCCGCCAGGATCCTCTGTCCATGGGATTTCCCAGGGAAGAATACTGGAGTGGGTTGCTATTTCTTACTTCAGGGGAACTTCCCGACCCAGAGGTCAAACCCATGTCTCTTGTGTGTCCTACATTGGCAGGCAGATTCTTTATCACTGAGCCACAGAAAAGTCCATTTCCAAAAGAAAACTGGGGCACTGTTAGGAGGGGACCACCTCCTGGCTAGCCAAAGCAGCATACATTTTCACATAGGAACCATAGCTCCATGGATCCCAAGGCAAAGTCCTGTAGTCTCAGACAGACACCGAATGCTGAGGAGTTAACAGTATAATAACTGCATTGTGCTTTGTGTAGAAGTCTAAAGCACTGGGTCTAGCAGTATTTATCTCAAGTATTTATGCCAATGCTACCTAAGGCACAGAGACTGAATAGAAGCAGTTCCTTAGAGAAGACATTTATGGTTATTCTTTATACTGGGTGCTTATGCTTAGCCGCTCAGTCGTGTCTGACTCTTTGTGACCCCATGTACTGTAGCCCACCAGGTTCCTCTGTCCATGGGATTCTCCAGACAAGAATACTGGCGTGGGTTGCCATGCCCTCCTCCAGGGGATCTTCCCAACCCAGGGCCCAAACCCAGGTCTCCTGCGTTGCAGGTGGATTCTTTACCATTTGAGCCACCAGGGAAAATGCTTGTGGATGCCAGTCCTGTTGTTCTGGCATTTAAAGAGATGGAGACAAAGACAGGCATCATACGATATCCCTTATATGTGGAATCTAAAAAAATAATACCAGGTTGGCCAGAATGCTCATCTGTTCCAAAGTCATCCTGCCACCCAAAAGTGAGGCAAAATTATAAGTGAAAAGAGACTGTGGTCTTAAACAATTTGAACAAATGACTTTGCAAACTTTAGTGAAACATAATGTGAACACATTGCTAGGACTCCTCCCAGCACCTTGAAAGGGGCCTAGGCAGTGAGGATTCCTGAAAGAAGCTTCATTAAATCTAAAGGAAATCCTCTTTTAGATGAAAGTCACAATTTCTTGTGTTCTTTAAGTTGGTGAGTCAGAAAATAATAAGCAAATAAACGCTAAGCTCCAAAAGAGCTTCAGACTCATAGAAGGGAAATCTCTGAGCACATCTGAGGAGGAGCAAGAGAAAACGAAGGATCGTCTTTAGGGCATATTAGGCTTCAAATGTTTTACTCCAGCACTTCTCAAACTTGCATGTGGACCTGGGGATCTGGTTAAAATGCAGACTTTTAATTAATTTATTTATTTTCTGTACAATCTTTTTTTTTTTTTTTTACACAATATTGTATTGGTTTTGCCATACATCAACATGAATCTGCCACGGGTATACACGTGTTTCCCATCCTGAACCCCCTCCCACCTCCCTCCCCGTACCATCCCTCTGGGTCATTCCAGTGCACCAGCCCCAAGCATCCTGTATCATGTATTAAACCTGGACTGGCGATTCATTTCATATATGATATTATACATTTCAATGCCATAAAATGCAGACTTTTGATGGAACAGTTGTGGGGCAGAGTCTGAGAGTCCACATTTATAACCAGTTCCTCAGTGTCCCTAGTGACACTCTTAAGATCACAGAGTCGAAAGATCTTAATAGTAGTTCAAATGGTGGTTTCAAGTTACTAGAATTAAAAGGAGAGGTGGTGGTGGTGTGTGTGTGGGGGGTGGCTTCCCTGGTGGCTCAGTGGTAAAGAACCTGCCTGCCAGTGCAGGAAATATGGGTTCAGTCCCTCATCGAGCGGATCCCACATGCCTCAGAGCAACTAAGCTGGCACATCACAACTATTAAGCCTGTGCTCTCGAGCCTGGGAGCTGCAACTTCAGAGCCCCATGCTGCAGCTACTGAAGTTCGTGTGCCCTAGAGCCCATGCTCTGCAACAAGAGAAGCCACGACAATGAGAAGCCCATGCACTGTGGCTAAACAGTAGCCCCCACTTGCCACAACTTGAAAAAAAAAGCCTGCACAGCAACAAACCCCCAGCACAGCCAAAAACAAATAAATAAAATTATTGAAAAGAAAAAGAGGGTTGGAGGTGAGAAATTTTGGTTGTCATCAGCATAAGTTCATCGAAGCAGTAAGTGTACTCAAGAGATGAGAAAAGAGCCAGGGACTGACCTTCAGGGCACCCTGGTGTTTAGAGCATCCTTTCTCAACTGGAGTTCCTCATATAAACCAGAGAACACAGACAATTGTTATGGTGTATTCTCTCCATCCCAAGGACGGCATCTAACTAATCCATTCAAGGTGCATAAAGGAGAGGTTACATCCACAGATGCCTTTGGCCATCAGGCCTTTGTGCTCTGGGGAACTCCAGCTGAGAAATCCTGACTTAAAATATAAAAAAAAGGAGAAAGGATCCATCACAGGAGACGGAGATGGACAGGCTGGGAAGTCAGAGTAATATCAAAAGCCCCAGGTTTTGTGGAAACTCAGTAAGAAAAATGGGCCAAGAATGAGGAAGAAAGACAGTGTTTATTAATCACTGAGCAGTCTTTGGAGCACATTCACACAACGTCTCCCAGTGTGTTTTGCCTGTAGTAGGTGTCCAAAGAATTTTGCATGAATGCACTAACCAATCTATTAAATATTTCATAAAAGTGAAATAAAAATAACTTTGGGCCATTCACCAGATTGTAAATGTTACGAGGGCAGAATTTCTTATTAATTTCTTAAATTCCCAGTGCAAAGAACAAAGTGCAACTCCATAAAAATCTATTGTATGAATGATTCAAAAGAGTCTGAAGATCAATGGATATCAGGTCTGTCTGAGGATAAAGGGAAAAGATGACTCCAGTGAGAAAAGTAATAAAAGAAGAGAAACTTCCAAATGAAAGGGGGGAAAAAACTTCAGTAGAATTGTCGAGTCAGTCCCAGCTGGATGGCAATGGTTGGGGTGATGAAGAAAAAGTGTGTTTTTCCTCAAACACACACACACACACACTTTTTTCTCCTTAAATTTTTTAAAAAATTAATTAATTTTATTTTTAGTTTCGCTAGGTCTTCCTCGCTGCATGTGGGCTTTCCTCTAGCTGTGGAGAGCAGGGGTTAGGCTAGTTGTGGTGTGAGGGCTTCTCGCTATGGCGGCTTCTCCTGTTGCAGAGAACGGGCTCTAGGGCGCACTGGTTTGTGTCGTTGTGGCTCAGGGGCTCATTGGGCTCAGTTGCTTCGAGGCACGTGTGATCTTTCTAAACCAGGACCAGGGATCGAACCCATGTTCCATGCATTGGCAGGTGCATTCTTATCCACTGTACTGCCAGAGAAGTCCTAAACACATATTCGAAGAAGCTGAGAAAGAGGCTGTACGTCATCTCTGGCTGGGAGGGGTTTCTGGCATGATGAGGATGTTGACAGAGAACGGAGCTGAGATGCTTTTGTCCACCACGGGTTCAGATTGCCTGGAAAGACTGTGGAGCAAGGCTGCAATCTGTAGAAGTCACAGCAGGTAAACGTGACAGCTCAGTGTGTGTGGACAGGGAGTTGTTGCTGCTAAGTCACTTCAGTCATGTCCGACTCTGTGCGACCCCATAGATGGCAGCCCACCAGGCTCCCCCATCCCTGGGATTCTCCAGGCAAGAACAGTGGAGTGGGTTGCCATTTCCTTCTCCAATGCATGAAAGTGAAAAGTGAAAGTGAAGTCGCTCAGTTGTGTCTGACTCTCAGAGACCCCATGGACTGCAGCCTTCCAGGCTTCTCCATCCATGGGATTTTCCAGGCAAGAGTACTAGAGTGGGGTGCCATTGCCTTCTCCAGGGGACAGGGAGCAGGGCTGGCTTAATATTCCTCAACTGACCCAGGCTCCTGTGTAGTATGGAAGACACAAGAAATTAGTTTCCTCTCGGGAGAGGGGATCTGTGAGAGCTGGGAGTTCAGGTGGGTTCATTTTAGTACGAGCAAAGAGATCCTGAATCCAAAGGCTGATGGACAGGCCCCTCAGGATTCACACAAATGACCTTGACCTTGAATTGCACTAGTCAGAGTGGAGAGGGGCCTGCTCAGCAGTGGGGGGTGCTGGGCTCCCAGGAGCGGGGCCTGGTTGAGTGATCACACAAGGCGTTACACCAGCAGGGCCTGAGCAGGAACATAGGCAGGACTTCTTGGTTAAGACAGATGCACCAATTTCAGCAGAGACCAGCCAGAGGACAGTTAGGGCTAGGGGCCGGTGAAGGGGACCAGCCAGCACCTTGTGCCAGGCCAGGGCCTCTCTCCTACCATCTGGACATCAGGAGGATGGGACGCTGCCCCTTCAGACAGCAGCCACCTGGGGGAGGGGCAGCAAAGGCTGGGGAGGAACAGATCTGTAGGGTGAAGCTGCATCAGTGGACATTTACCCAGCAGTGATGACCTGGACTGAAATAAACTGAGGCGCTGCTAAATTTCCATTTGCCCCACCTCCTTGGCCCCACCCAGGGAAGCAGAGGCTGGTGAAGAGCAGATCACAAGAGAAAATAAAAGAGCATCATTCATTTGTTCTTATGAACCCAGTATGTTAACAATGCAAACTGTCCACTTGGAGGTCCCGGAGCCACGAGAAGAGCAGCTTCAGTCTGAGGTGGTGGCCTGAGGCTCAGACAGAGAAGGGCACAACTGTCCTCAACAGTCATGACAGCTCAAGATTGCCCAGCCTGATCGGGCAGGAGTTGGGGAGAGAAAACAGGGGAAGGTTCAGCACAAAGCATGAGCTGCTGGCCAGGAAGGAAAGCTGACTGACCCGGAAGATGGTACCCACACTTCCAATCTGCTGTCAACTCACTGGGCAATGTAAGTGTGCTTGTTATGATCCTAAATTTCAGAGCTCCTATTTTCCTCTGTTGCCTCTGCTAAGCATCTGGAAATGCACTAGAAGGAGGCAGAAATACTGTGTGCACATCGCCCAGGCTGTTCAGTGACAGTGTTCCTTTGGCAGGAGTTGGTGGGGAGAGGGAAGTCCCCAGATGCCCAGCGGAGTCCCATGGAGAGACCCTCGAGCTGGCTGACCCTGACAGCTCTCCCTGTCCTCCAGTCTTCCCTCTTCTCCTTTTGGAGGGATGTGATCATGGAAGGTGTGGAGGAAACCCTCCACAGACAGGTCTGCAGAGTGTCTGAGTGACTATTTACTATACACGCTCACATCCAGAATCATGTTAAGACCCTGAACCTTTCATCTCTAACTATCTTTGATAGATTCCTTTCTTTTGTGAATAAAGAACAGTTGATCACATTTGCCTCCTGTCCTGACTATGAGATCTACCTTTAATCATTTCACTAGGAGTTTTGATATCACATTCGCCTGATACATTAAAGCTTCCAAAATGCCTTCCAATAAAGTTTTCCAGGTCATCATCTCTACTAATGTAAGGCCAAGCATAATTAGGTTCTTTACTTTTCTAAGAAAGGAAAGAAAAAAGTTTGGTTTTTAAATGTATAATGTATAACTCACATGCGGATACCTCCTTACTATCCACATACATAATTAATCACAGATGATAAAACTAATGGTGTGTTCAGTGGTTCCTTCTGAATCTACTCCAGATATTCTGTGTTAATGTCCACTATTTGAGAGAGTCCCTTGGACTGCAGGGAGATCAAACCAGTCAATCCTAAAGGAAATCAACCCTGAATATTCACTGGAAGGACTGATGCTGAAGCTGAAGCTCTGATACTTTGGCCACCTGATGCAAAGAACTGACTCATTTGAGAAGACCCTGATGCTGGAAAAGATTGAAGGCAGGAGGAGAAGGGGTGACAGAGGATGAGATGGTTGGATGGCATCACTGACTCAACGAACATAAGCTTGAGCAAATTCCAGGAGATAGTGAAGGACAGGGAAGCCTGGAGTGCTGCAGTTAGTTCATGGAGTTACAAAGAATTGGACATGACTTAGCGACTGAACAACACAACAGCAACAAGGCTTTGTGAGGTGTGGCCATAAGATCAAGTATTTTGCTTTACCAGAAAGAACAGAAGGAAAGTGCTTTTTTCAGGGTCAATCACCAAATTAGCACTGAAACCCTGCCTAAAACCCAGGTCAAGGGATCCCTACTTCTGTGCTCAATCAGGAAACCATGTTGCCCTCTAAACCATGGAGAGGCTCCAGTTCAGCTAAGCAGGCAGACTCCCCTGAGGTGCTCAGCCAGCCCACCACTGGGCCAACTGTGTCCTCACCCTCAGGCCAGAAATCAGCATCACTAAATAAGTGATGGCTTCCCTGGTAGCTCAGCTAGTAAAGAATCTGCTCGCAATGCAGGAGATCCTGGTTCGATTCCTGGGTCGGGAAGATCCACTGGAGAAGGGATAGGCTACCCACTCCAGTATTCTTGGGCTTCCCTGGTAGCTCAGCTAGTAAAGAATCCACTCGCAATGCAGGAGACCTTGGTTTTATTCCTGGGTCGGGAAGATCCCCTGGAGAAGGGATAGGCTATCCGCTCCAGTATTCTTGGGCTTCCCTGGTGGCTCAGTTGGTAAAGAATCTGCCTGCAATGTGGGAGACTGGGTTCGATCCCTGGGTCGGGAAGATCCACTGAAGAAGGGATAGGCTACCCACTACAGTATTCTAAGCTACCCACTACAGTATTCTTGGGCTTCCCCTGGTGGCTCGGTTGGTAAAGAATCCGCCTGCAATGTGGGAGACTGGGTTCGATCCCTGGGTTGGGAAGATCCCCTGGAGGAGGGCATGCAACCCACTCCAGTATTCTTGCCTGGAAAATCTCTATGGACAGAGGAGCCTGGAGGGCTACAGTCCATGGGGTCACAAAGAGTCTGACATGACTGAGCGAGTAAGCACAAATAGGTGACAGGACCACGAGGAAGCAGTCCCCAGCTCCATCCAGCACAGCAGAGCACATTGGAAAACCTCAGGCTCAGAAACCCATTGTCATCACCACAGAAAAGCACAGGTGCCACGTACCCAGGAGTCACGTTAATCTATTAAACATCAAGAGTTTTTACATGCAAGCCTGTAAGGTATTTCCCTTGTAGCATCCCATTTCATCCATACAAAACATTGTGAGGTACACACCATCAACTGGCAAGTGCCAGAGCCAGGACCTGAGCTCAGATCTGACCTCACTGTTAGAGCAGGGAAGGTGAACCCTTCAGAGCAGGTCACTGATACTCATGGGGACCGGAGAGACAGACCCCAGGATGTCATCTCGGAAACCGGCTTAGCAGGCACCAGGAGATGAAGCGGAAAGTGTGTCCCTCATGTTATGTCTTGGCTCTGGTACTAACGTCATGACCTTGGCATAATCAAGCCCAATGTCAAGGTGATTCCATGGAGATATGAATGGCTTCTGACAGAATGGACAGCTGGAGGGTGAAAAATGATGAATTCCACATGGGAGAGGGGTTACAGGGATATTCCTCTCACGTGGGCTGGACCTCTCACTTTTTATCACTCTGTTCTCCCCATTCTGGCTCCATTTTTACAGTCTGGAATAACCTCTGCATTTCAGATATACACTGAGGTGTAAATATGCAGAACTCTCTGACACTTAAAAATATGTCCTTAGTGAAGTAGGACAGGTTAGAATTACAGTGTAGCCTGGAGGCAGAAGGGAGAGCCACGAGTAGGTAATACTTCACTTCCTGAAGTTTCAAGGAAGAGTTTACCAGCCAACTGCTGCTCAGGGAGGAGAAAATTACTTACCAAATCAACAAATGCACAGGCTAGAAAACAAATAAATTATTTCAGCACTACTTCAAAAACTCATATTTCATCAATGATAAATCACTGAGTGGAAGGGAACCTATGAACACCGGGCTTATTTTAAAGACTCAATATATGACTCACTATCTTCATGGTGAGATAGGTTCATTTATTCAAAAGTGCACCAGTCAATTATCTGTAGGAGTAAGCTTCATTTGCATATAATGCACCAAGCAGTGATACATTAGAACTCTGAGCATCTACTGCCTGGGTTCCCCAATGATAAACTCAATCAATTTCTTTCCAGAAAAAGCAACTAAATAAATCTGTTTCCAAAGTTTACCGAAGAATCTTGCACTACATCCTCAAGACCAAATGAAATTTTTGCCAGAGGATGGTGTGCTGTGTTTATGATGCTCACCACACGGCTGTCACTTGTCTGGGCATCGAATACGATCCCTTTAAGGCAAGGGAAGATTAAGAAGTTGTCACAAGTTCACCCCAAAGCCAGCTCCATAGAACTGGATCTTTGCAGTGATGATCACGATTTTGTGAGAGTATACTCTCTGAATGCGACACAGAGCACATTCAGATTTAATTCCAAAGCCAAACACAAGTGCTTGGGATTATTCATGCCTTGGCAGTCCTTCATTAATGCAAATAATTAAAAAAGCTGACAATAAATAGAAAGGCACATGGACGGCTGAGATAAAGCAAGAGATCTGCCTTCTCTTCCGTCACTGTGTTTTCTTTTGTCCTTTTGGTTATTTGAATATTTACAGAGCTGTCTCCATTCACGCCGCTTAATGACTGCCAAGGGAAGGGGTCAATAGTTTTATCCTGATCCCTCAAATGAGGAACCTCAAAACTCTGAGACACAGCCTTGGTCAAGGTCACCCCAGAAGGGGCAGAAGACAGAATAAATGGCACTGTTTGTGAGTCCTCCTGCGGGGTTATTTCTAGTGCACCATCTTCGTGGTATATTTCACAGATCGCAACAGGCACCATTCACTAATTCAACAAGTATTTACTGAGAGTTCATTGCATCTGTGTGTGGGGAACTATTTTATATTTTAGGTACTACAGACAGAACGATGAACAGCATAAAGATCTTGCCTCCATGATATGAACAGACTGATAATGAAACATGTAAACCATTAAAGTTTCTCCTTGTACTTCTTTCAACTTTCTACCCATAGGAGAAATGAACTGTTAGGGGATGGGCTTTGAACATAAAAGATGATAAACAGAGGACTGCTTGCTTATTTGTGGGAGTCCCAGTTTCCTGTTACTGAGAATTAACTGTGGGCACACAGAAAGATGGGCTTTGCTTCTTCTATAATGCATATGTAAAGTGGATCCAAATGAATATAATTAAATGTGGAATATTGACCAACCAGTCTATTAAAGTGAATATTATTGAATATATGCTACACTACATTATTTCCGTTTCTAAAATGGATTCTGACATCTTAAGAGGTTTCATTGTACACCTATGAAATATTTACAAAACTGTTCTCAGCTGTTGATAAATAATAGCAAATTTCAGGAATGCTTAGATAGCAATTTTGAAAGCTAGAATTCCATATTTAGGCAGACCGTTAAGACAGTGTGAACACTGAAATGTTTTAGATACTGTTTGTAGCCTGAACAAAATAGCCGAAACAATAAAAGTTATAAACATAATAAATTGCAGTATAGCTTCATATGTTGGAAGCTGACCTTTCTAATGCTTGAGTTTAGAAAACACAAAGAATACCCTTTATTTAAAAATGATTTGCTTACACAAACAGATTTTAATAGAATCATCAATTATTTGGTAATATGTTCATTTACTAGCCACTTCCATTGTCTTTTCTTTTAAGTTTCTCTATCTGCCCTGAACAGTCTTAGCTGGAGGCAGCCTCACAAATACAGAACTCTATCTCAAGCTTCTCTTTAAAATAAGAAAAAAATTGCTGAGGGCCATGGTTAAAAGAGAGCTGATAGGAAGAATGAGAACTATAATTTGGGGAGTGCTTAGGCTAGACATTTTAGAGTAATCGCGAAGAACACTCTTATTCCAATTCACAAATTCATAGCCTGAAATAACACTCTCTGGGGAAGGATAATTTCAAATAGGGTTTCCCTGGTGGCTCAGTGGTGAAGAATCCACCTGGCAATTCAGGTTACGCAGGTTTGATCCCTGGGTTGGAAGATCCCCTGGAGATGGAACTGGCAATCCACTCCAGTATCATTGCCTGGGAAATCTCATGGACAGGGGAGCCCAGTGGACTACGGTTCATGAGGTTGTAAAAGGGTTGGACACAACTGAGTGACTAAACAACAACAACTTTTAAATATCAATTCAGTTTACAAAATGAGACTCTAATTTGTGAGGCTGGTTGCCCTGAGTTACAGAAGAACCTCAAACATAGAATTTTAGAATTCTATGACTCTCACTTACTTTCTTTGCTAAATGTTTCAGAAATTCTGCAAGCCACGGAAGTATTCTCAAGCTTAGAAATCTATGTCCTGATTTTCAAGGCTGAGATCAGAACAAGTTGCTGAGTCAGATTTTCTAAACTGGAGAACAGGGAGTTTTTGGGAGACATGGTTCAGAATGGCAAGCAGCACCAGCGGCAGACGGTTCCTGCTGCTCTGCGTGGTGGCAAGGCCACTGCTCAGGTGAGGCAGCCTCCAGCTGTCAGCTCTCAGCTGCCAGCTGCTCCCCGAGGTCCACTTCCTAAAGCCCTCCTTCATCCTCTCTGCCACATGGCAGAGAGAGCCTTGTGATAAGTGCACGTGCATGCTAAGTCACTTCAGTTGTATCCGACTCTTTGCAACCCTCTGAACTGTAGCCCACTAGGCTCTTCTGTCCATGGGATTTGCCAGGCAAGGATACTGGAATGGGTTGCCATTTCCTTCTTCAACAGATCTTCCCAACCCAGGGATCGAACCCATGTCTCCTGTGTCTCCTGCATTGGCAAGAGGATTCTTGACCACTGTACCACCTGGGAAGCCCCTTGGGACCTGTAATTTTTGTAATAACTTCTTTATGAATCCCCTTAAAGTTTTATTTCCTTGAAATGAAATTTAGGTCTTTTCAACTTTGAAACCTCAATACCTAGATTAGTAAAAGACGCTTACTCTTTGGAAGGAAAGTTATGACCAACCTGCTGCCATCTGTGGGGTCGCACAGAGTCGGACACGACTGAAGTGACCACCAGCAGCAGCAGCAGCAGCAGACAGCTTATCGAAAAGCAGAGACATTACTTTGCTAACAAAGGTCCATCTAGTCAAGGCTATGGTTTTTCCAATGGTAATGTATGGATGTGAGAGTTGGACTACAAAGAAAGCTGAGCACAGAAGAATTGATGCTTTTGAACTGTGGTGTTGGAGAAGACTCTTGAGAGTCCCTCGGACTGCAAGGAGATCCAACCAGTCTATCTTAAAGGAAATCAGTCCTGAATATTCATTGGAAGGACTGAAGCTGAAACTACAATCCTTCGGCCACCTGATGCAAAGAGCTGACTCATTTGAAAAGACCATGATCCTGGAAAAGATTGCTGGCAAGAGGAGAAGGAGGTGACAGAGGATGAGGTGGTTGGATTGCATCACCGACTCAGTGGACATGGGTTTGGGTGGACTCCGGGAGTTGGTGATGGGCAGGGAGGCCTGGTGTGCTGCGGTTCATGGGGTTGCAAAGAGTTAGATATGACTGAGCGACTGAACTGAACTGATGCACTGAATTGTGTTCTATCCTAAAATTCATACATTAAATCCCTGAACTTCACTGTGATAGTATATATAGAGGGGGTCTTTGGGAAATAGTTAGGTTTAAATAAAGTCATGGGATGGGACCCTCACGATGGAATTAATACCATTATAAGAATAGACATCAGACCTCTCTCTCTTTCTCTTTCACTCTCTGCATCTGAGGAAACATCAAGAAGGTGACTGCCTACAAGCCAGAAGAGACATTCATCAGAACCTAACTATGCTGACACCTTGATAATAGACTTTGAGCCTCCAAAACTGTGACAAAATACATTTCTGTTGTTTAAGCCACCTGCTGCTGCTGCTGCTAAGTCACTTCAGTCGTGTCCGACTCTGTGTGACCCCATAGACGGTAGCCCACCAGGCTCCCCCGTCCCTGGGATTCTCCAGGCAAGAACACTGGAGTGGGTTGCCATTTCCTTCTCCAATGCATGAAAGTGAAAAGTGAAAGTGAAGTCGCTCAGTCGTGTCCGACCCAGCGACCCCATGGACTGCAGCCCACCAGGCTCCTCCGTCCATGGGATTTTCCAGGCAAGAGTACTGGAGTGGGGTGCCATTGCCTTCTCCGGTTTAAGCCACCTAGTCTACGGTATCTTGTTAAGGCAGCCTAAGCTGCCTAACACGGGCTTCCCTTGAGACTTAGATGATCAAGAATCTGCCTGCAATGCAGGAGACCTGGGTTCAATCCCCGAGTTGGGAATATTCCCCGGAGAAGGGAATGAATGGCTCCTCATTCCTGTATTCTTGCCTGGAGAATTCCATGGACAAGAGGAGTCTGGCTACAGAGCATGGGGTCACAAAGAGTTGGACAGGATTAAGAGACTGACACTTTGATTTTTCAAGTTGACTAACACAAGTATTTAACACAGAAAAAAAACTGCATAAGAATCTTGAATAAATCAAGGTGGGACTACTGTTGCGGAGAACACAAATCATAGTGACAACAGGAGATTCAGTTCTATGCGCCAAAATGAAGGCTATCACGTTCCTGAGTTCCATTCTGGGAACTCACGTTCCTGAGTTCCATTCCACGTATCCATTCTGAGTTCTGATCTTTCAGTCTCATTTTATAAACAGATAGTAGTTCAGAGCATGGTCTGCATATCAGACCTGAGAGGTAGCCTGGCTCTGGCACTTACTAGGGGTAGGACTATAAGCGATTCATCTGTGGCTGTTCCCTTCCCTGGAAAGGAGGATCAGTGAGGGCATCCACCTCAGAGGTTTGGATGATGGAAGGTATAAAACTTAGAAAAGCTCTGGCAGAAATTATTGTCTCAAAAAAAAAAAAAAAAAAATGATATCGGTAGCTCTCACCCACCCACACCACTATAGCAGGGCATTCAAATCAACAACCAGTGAATTGGCATGTATGACAGTACTTATTCCTGGTTTATCCCAAATAGTTTATCTCCTTAAAAATCTCCTCAGAAACACTTTGGCTAATTGTCTGATTGGAAAGGAGGTTAGCTGTTTTTCATGCTTTCCTTTTAATCTTAACATCTGAGAATCAGAAGCTTTTATTATTCTTCTAAATAAAGGTTATCTTTCCTCTGAGAACAAATAGTTCAGTCCATCTGTCTGGCAGTGTTTTGGCGAAGCTGCAGAAGGGCTAGTATGAGGAGGAGAGCCTTTAAGTAATGTTCACCAACTGGTTTAAATTGTGTGTGTGTGTGTTTTTTAATTTTTTTTATTTTTGGCCATCCTGCTCAGCATGCAGGATCTTAGTTCCTTGATCAGGGATAGAACCCACGCCCCTGCAATGGAAGCACAGAGTCTTAATCACTGGACCACCAGGCAAGTCCTTCTTTTTTTAAAAAAATAATCGAAGTATAGTTGATTTGCAATGTGTTAATTTCTGCATATAGCAATACATATATATTGCATATAGAATACATATATATTCTTTTAAAAATCTTTCTCCATTATGCTTTATAACAGAATATCAAATATAGTTCCATGTGCTACACAGTGGGGCCTCGTTTATCCATCCTATATATACTAGTTTGCACCTGCTAATCACAAACTCCCATTCCATCCCTTCCCCATCCTCCCCCTTGGCAATCACGTCTGTTCTCTATGTCTGCCAGTCTGTTTCTGTTTTACAGATAAGTTTCCTTTGTCTTATTTTAGATTCCACAAATAAGTATATCATATGTTACTGATCTAAATTCTAACTTCTCTTAAGAGACAGCTTGGACGGTTAGTTGAATATCGAAGGCCAAAGTTCTAGATGGAGATAATTTCATATAAAGTACTCAATGACATTACTGGGCTGGCATGAAAATTGCCAAGTAATATTCCTTCCAAACCTTCCACATGGAGACAATCCTCTACCGATGACACTTAATGAGGTGAATATTAGACATTATGCAAACTGCTCCAAGACAAGACTTGAATACTGTTACTCCTCTTTGATTCCTTAGGTGTCTCTCTTTAGCAATTAAAACCAGAAAAAGGTAAAGAAGATGTGGCACCTTTTTAAATCATGCAAATATGAATATAAAATGTGAATAAAATTAAATTATAAATTGAAGAAAAAGAAAATGTATCAGTGTTATTCTGGAAAAAAAACAACACTTTTTCCCAAGGGGGAATAATTCTGCAAATATATTCTCTTTTCTTTTCAAAAAAGATGTTTTTTCTTTTTGCAGGTACTGGTGGGAAACCAGAATTAATTCAAATGAAGGTTCATTAAAAAATGCACATCTTTTTGGCATTCTCTGGACGTTTTAAACAATTTGAAAGGTTTCACTGAGATCCTATAAAAGCTATGTGATGCAGCATGCCTGAACCCCCGAGAAGATCCAGAGCAGCACGGCTCCAAGATGCCACGACTGTTCGTGTTATCATTTCTGCTTTCTCCTGTGGGCTCTCTAACATTTAGCTTGACTTTCTCCATCCTTTCCTGAGTAGATCCTATGTTTCAAGGGTTGAGGAAAGAGAATGAAAAGGAGGAAGAATGAGCTCTGTCCGCACCAATCCACTGAAAACCACCATCACTGAAGATTTCAATAATCTTTGTCACCAAGTCCATTAAACCTAAGGAATCCTTTCCGGCTTCTGGTGTAAACAGGTGTCTTCTGGTCACTGACGACGGAAAACAACTCAAACTGTCTTTAGAAAAATAAAACAGCATTTATTGCTCACAAAATGTAGAAGTCCCAGCCTTCTGGCTTCTGCCTGTTGCTCCAGTGAAATTCCTGCATGGGGGTCCCAGTGGTCTGGTTGCTCACTGGTCAACCTTGTCTCAGGGAAGTTGCACGCTCATTGTTTGCACCCGGACCTTATACAATCGGCTATATAATACTGCACTGTAATGGGTTTATAATACTTTTCACACAAATAATACACTAAAACTAAACACTAAAATTAAGAAAACATTTTTAATCTTATGGTATGGTACCTTGAAAAGTACTGTAGTACAATACAGCAGCTAGCATACAGGGACACATTTGCATCTTTGAAAGTTCGCAAGTTGAAGGTTTGAATACAGGGGACTTACGTAGCTTTACTTTGGAACTTTGCTCCTTAGGAAACCTGGATTAGGACACAAGACCATCTTTCTCTGATCATGGCATATCCTTAGGGTATCTCCTAGGTCACTTCTCTTCTTATAACACACATCCTTCTGGGAAGAAACTATCCACTCCCAAGATTTCAATCACCAACTGTAGTCCAATGACTCCCACATCTCCATCTCCATTCTGAGCTCCAGCTCCATGGAGCCAGTTTTTAAGGCACATCTCCTTGAAAGCTTACAGGTGGTTTCCATGTAACCTCAATATCCCCCAAACTTATCCACATGTCAAATCCAAACTTCTTCTCTTCCCTTGATGTTACCTTTCCTAGAGAATGACACCACCAGGTGTCCAGTTGCCTAAATCAGAAACCTTGAGCCACTTGATCCCTCCCCATCTCTTACTCCTCACTACTCACATCTACTTTCTCACCAGGCCCTGACAGTTCTATCTTCTAAATACATCTTGGCCCCAAGAACTTTATCCCATTACTACTTCATAACCTCTCCCAGCCATCCTCCTAGCTGGCCTGCATTCCTCTGGTTCATTTTCTATAGAGCAGTCCCTCTATTTATTTTTATTTTTTCCCTAACTTTATTGACCTATAGCATTGTGTCAGTTCACTGTATACAATGTCTTGATTTGACACATTTGTATACTGCAAAATGATTCTCAAATGGATGCTGTGAGGTAAGAGGATGGGGAAATACCAGTTGAAAAAGCACAAACTTCTGGTCAGAGGAAGAATAGGAGCAGACTTTGAGACCCTTTAAAACATGGATCTCCAAGTCTTTTTGGTATTTCAGGTAAAACATCCTCAATGAGACTGACCCTGACCTTGATGCCCTCTGCCCTAGCTGTGTCTCAAGGTGCATTTCTTGCCTCTCAGCAATCTAGTAGATTAGGCTTCAGCCCCACTGAGTGTTTATTTTCTCATGGCTCCACATCCTCTCCTACCTCTGAGTCTTCACATAAAACTGTTTCCACTGCTGCTTCATCTAGATAACTTCTACTCATCTTTCAGAGCTCAGTCTTGTTGTCACTTCCTCCTGGAAGCCCTCCTTTGCTTCCACGCTTTCCCCAGTCTAGGTCAGTGCCTGCCTCACCTGCACGCTTGCTCTCTCAGCACTTACGGTGCTGAATCACACATACCTTCCAGTTCTTTTCTTTCTAAAAAGGGGTAGGTCCTCTGTCCACCTTGCTCATAATGGTTTTCCTCAGAATCTGGCCCAGTGGCTGGTCTAAAATACCCCTAATGTACAAGCATCTTTATAAGTAGTTTTGCCACCTTGCGTTTTGTGTCAAGTCCCAGAACATCCAGGATTTTTCTCCTTAGAATTTCAGACAATTGTTCTGCACAGTCTTGCCTCTGCAGACTCTTTGAGCAGTCTTCCTTAGGGTCACAAGAGATGGTATTAAAATGGTTTCAAATAATTGTACTCCCAGGTAGAATATACTATCAACTATTTCTAAGAAATATTACCACATAGACATGAATGCTGCTGTTATTATATATTGCAAAGCTTGTTTCCTTTTGGTCTTACAATTAAAAATTTCTGTCTTAAAGAACTGATTTCACAGCAAATGAGTAAATTAAACAGTCATCAGTATAGCTTGCCAGAGACTATGTACAGGGAGCTAGGCTACAAGTCATTTTTTTATTCATTTATGACACTTTGAGCTGGTATTCATGACTGCCCCCCTCACCGCCAACATGGCTCTCAATCTTGGAGTTTTTACTGTGTGATTGACCTAAACTATTGTACCTTTAACAGTATTTTTGATTATTATAATTTTTGCTTTTGTGTGTTTTTATTTTATTCCCTGTTACTTTGTGTGATCACAGGCATTATATTTTTGCTCTGTTTCCAGTTTATTATCTCATGAAAAGAAGTTGCTGATGGCAATTTTTAGGGTTATAAAATGTAATACAGGTTCATATCATAAATGGGAATTTTTAAATGGAATAGATTTCCAAAGAAATCAACTTTATGTAAAAGCTAAGCCTATTCAAAATGGATAAATACAATGGCTTATTATAAACATTAGGAACATATAAATTAACCTCCGCGTTTTATGGTCAGAACAAGCTATTATAGGCTCAGTCAGGGCATTTTTATGTGTAAGCATATTATCTCCTACATTAGTTTTCTTTAGTATCTTAAATGACTTTTTCAGAGCTGGGTGAATGAAAGAAATGGCTCCATGAGCACAGATTCAAAGCCTAACACTGGATTTGGCAGCACTGCTTTTCAGGTTCATATAGATGTATAAAAAATACATTATTAATAGAAGTGAATTAGATCTCCTTAAAAAAATCATTTTCTAAGCCTTATTGTATTCAAACCTTTGAATTGAGTTAGTATGGCGGTTGTGGGGATAAAACTGTGGAAGAAGCTGGGAAGTGCTGGAGGGCTGGTTCCATGATGCAAGCTCCCTGCCCATCCAGGTCTCCTGGAAGTTTCCAGACATGTGTGCCTCATATTACAGACCTTCTTACAGAGGAAACCAACCAGATGACAGTCTAAGTCTCCCTCTTGGGCACCCCACTCCCCACGCACACCTAGAATTTCATTATTATAATTACTGTCATAATTATTGAAGGATATGGATCCCCCTGACCTTGGCTGGAAGGCTTCACCCTGCTCTTTGTGGAGCCTTGTACCGAGGTCACAGGTGTGGAGCCCTGTACAAAGATCACAGGACAAAAGTCTCTAGAACTGACCAAACCCCATAGCAACTGTTGCTATGAGTCTCTGGATCTAAACCTGTCAGTTCCCTGACCACATCTTAGGTATAATATTCACCCTATTACCCACCCTATAGCATCTTAAGCTGAAAGAAAGTGTTAGTCACTCAGTCGTGTCTGACTCTTTGTGACCCCATGGATTGTTGCCCGCCAGGCTCCCCTGTCCGTGGAGTGGGTCCTGGAGTGGGTAGCCATTCCATACTCTAGGGGATCTTCCCAACGCAGGGATCAAATCCAGGTCTCCCATTGCAGGTAGATTCTTCACTGTCTGAGCCACTGGGGAAGCCTAGCATCCTAACCAGTCATCTAACACCACTATTCTGGTAGGAATTTCTCTGTCTTGAGGTTACAAACATTTGGCTGCTGCTGCTGCTGCTGCTAAGTTGCTTCAATCATGTCCGACTCTGTGCTACTAGTCTGAAAAAGGGTTTGACTCTCCCTCGAGCTGGCCCACTGTTCTAACAGCATCTCCCACTCTAATAAACTTTATTCTCCTCTGATTCTACCTCATGTCTGGAAATTCTTTTCCAACCCATGCATGGACCATGATGTTCTTCATTTAGTAAGGGCACCCTGTGAGGACCTGAATGGGAAACAGAGCTGAGCCCCACTTGTACCATTCAGATATAAGCATTGAGATGCACAGCAAATGCTCTGGAGGCTGTAACTATAACCTGTGATTAAAACATTTCCTGCAGATTTCTCTAAAAAGAAAGGTCAACAATCTCCTGTGGATCAACATGTTGTGTTCTTGTTTAGTCACTAAGTCATATCCAACCCTTTTATGACCCCCTGCCAGACTCCTCTGTCCATGGGATTTCCCAGGCAAGAACACTGGAGTGGTTTGCCATTTCCCTTCCCAGGGGATTTTCCCAACCCAGGGATTGAACCTGAGTCTCCTGCATTTTCAGTTCAGTTCAGTTCAGTCACTCAGTCGTGTCCGACTCTTTGCGACCCCATGAATCGCAGCATGCCAGGCCTCCCTGTCCATCACCAACTCCCGGAGTTCACTCAGACTCACATCCATCGGGTCAGTGATGCCATCCAGCCATCTCTTCCTCGGTCGTCCCCTTCTCCTCCTGCCCCCAATCCCTCCCAGCATCAAAGTCTTTTCCAATGAATCAACTCTTCGCATGAGGTGGCCAAAGTACTGGAGTTTCAGCTTTAGCATCATTCCTTCCAAAGAAATCCCAGGGCTGATCTCCTTTAGGATGGACTGGTTGGATCTCCTTGCAGTCCAAGGGACTCTCAAGAGTCTTCTCCAACACCACAGTTCAAAAGCATCAATTCTTTGGCAGGTTCTTTTACCACTGAGCCTGCATCTAATTTTCTAACATGGTGAGAAAAACACCCTTTATTTTTAATTCATTGAAACTGACATACATACATATATGTATGTGTTCAGTTCAGTTCAGTTTAGTTGCTCAGTCATGTCCGACTCTTTGTGACCCCATTGACTGCAGCACGCCAGACCTCCCTGTCCATCTCCAACTTCTGGAGTTTACCCAAACTCATTTCCACTGAGTCGGTAATGCCATCCAACTATCTCATCCTCTGTCGTCTCTTTCTCCTCCTGCCCTCAATGTTTCCCAGCACCAGGGTCATTTCCAATGAGTCAGCTCTTCACATTAGGTGGCCAAAATATCGGAGTTTCAGCTTCAACATCAGTCCTTCCAATGAACACTCAGGACTGATCTCCTTTAGGATGGACTGGTTGGATCTCCTTGCAGTCCAAGGGACTCTCAAAAATCTTCAATATCACAGTTCAAAAGCATCAATTCTTTGGCGCTCAACTTTCTTTACAGTCCAACTCTTACATCCATACATGACTACTGGAAAAACCATAGCATTGACTAGATGGACCTTTGTTGGGAAAGTAGTCTCTGCTTTTGAACATGTTGTCTAGGTTGGTTATAGCTTTTGTTCCAAGGAGCTGCTGCTACTGCTGCTAAGTCACTTCAGTCATGTCCATCTCTGTGCAACCCCATAGACGGCAGTCCACGAGGCTTCCCCGTCCCTGGGATTCTCCAGGCAAGAACACTGGAGTGGGTTGCCATTTCCTTCTCCAATGCATGAAAGTGAAAAGTGAAAGTGAAGTCGTTCAGTCATGTCCAACTCTAGCAACCCCGTGGACTGCAGCCTACCAGGCTCTCCACTAGTATCTTTTAATTTCATGATGCAGTCAGTATGTGCAGTGATTTTGCAGCCCCCCCCCCAAAATAAAGTCTGCCACTGTTTCCTCATCTATTTACCATGAAGTGATGTGTATACATGTATATGTAAATGTTACAGGGTACATATACACAATGGAATATTACTCAGCCATTAAAAAGAATATATTTGAATCAGTTCTAATGAGGTGGATGAAACTGGAGCCTATTACACAGAGTGACGTAAGCCAGAAAGAAAAACACCAATACAGTAAAAGAATTCTATCTTTTTATATCTATTCTACATATAGATAGAATTTAGAAAGATGGTAACGATGACCCTATATGCAAGACAGCAAAAGAGACACAGTCTTTTGGACTCTGTGGGAGAAGGCGAAGGTGGGATGATTTCAGAGAATAGCATTGAAACATGTATATTATCATATGTGAAACAGATCGCCAGTCCAGGTTTGATGCAGGAGACAGGGTGCTTAGGGCTGGTGCACTGGGATGACCCTGAGGGATGAGATGGGGAGGGAGGTGGGAGGGGGGTTCAGGATGGGGAACACATGTGCACCCATGGCTGATTCATGCCAATGTATGGCAAAACCAATACAATACTGTAAAGTAATTAGCCTCCAATTAAAATAAATAAATGAATTTATTTCTTAAAAAAATAAATAAATGTTATGGGAAAACCCAAATGAACTTTTTGGCTAACCCTGTGTGTGTTTTATATATATATATATATATAATGCTTTGATGAAAGTGAAAGAAGAGAGTGAAAAAGTTGGCTTAAAGCTCAATATTCAGAAAATGAAGATCATGGCATCTGGTCCCATCACTTCATGGCAAATAGATGGGGAAACAGTGGAAACAGTGTCAGACAACTGTGAAGAAAGCTGAGCACCGAAGAATTGATGCTTTTGAACTGTGGTGTTGGAGAAGACTCTTGAGAGTCCCTTGGACTGCAAGGAGATCCAACCAGTCCATTCTGAAGGAGATCAGCCCTGGGATTTCTTTGGAAGGAATGATGCTGAAGCTGAAACTCCAGTACTTTGGCCACCTCATGCAAAGAGTTAACTCATTGGAAAAAACTCTGATGCTAGGAGGGATTGGGGGCAGGAAGAGAAGGGGACGACAGAGGATGAGATGACTGGATGGCATCACTGACTCGATGGACGTGAGTCTGAATGAACTCCGGGAGTTGGTGATGGACAGGGAGGCCTGGCGTGCTGCGATTCATGGGGTCGCAAAGAGTCGGACACGACTGAGCGACTGAACTGAACTGAATATGCTTCATCTGAAAAGGTTTTGGTATGCATTTCAAATTAATGTTTCAAGATTTAGTTATAAAGCAGAAAATCATTTTGAGAACAGTAATACTTCTGTAAAGTAGAATATTAATTTCATGTAAATAGGTCTTCAGATTAACTAGGAAATGCTTCTGAAAAATTTTAGGGGTGAAACAAGGACGTGAGCCTCAGATGATTTGCATCACAAAGTCATACTAATGGCAAGAGCAGTGGTTGAGAACAGAAACCCCAGCATATCTTTAATTGTTTAAAACAAACCTGATGCTCAGCAGTAATGATACCCTTTACTTAATAACATAGAAAAATTCTATTTAGAAATGTGGGTCTTTGAACTTTCAGAGAACCCATATCTTCATATAAATTTGGTTAATTCTTTCATCTTTAATAAGTGTGATTTTTAATTTAAAAAGTGAGGGGGATTTTAAAAATTCTCTGTGTTTGTGTAGACCATCTCTTTACATCCTGGTTATTTTAAGATATTTATCCTTATTCATCTTTAAATAAAACTTCAGAAAACCAAACCATCTCCTTATACTAACCCCTTTCCAAAAGCAGCATGGTTCTGTGACATTATCAAAAGAGGATTCATAAACAGTGTTATTCATATGTTACCTGGTAAGAGTTTTTGCTCCTCAAAAACAAACAAAAAAAATAGTAAAAACTTGAGTTATCTGGAAGATTTGGGGTTAAATTTGTCCAAAGTATGAACATACAATATCTTCAAAGAACTGCAGACCCAGCTTTACCACAGAATTGTCCTTATTTTTGTGCTACCCAACTCTGTGACCTGAATCCAATGAGGGGTGACTCACTGTTAAGCCATCACCCAAGCTCTGTTCTTCTCCTGCCCAGTGGTTCTTAATTAGTCTTGGAATCAGACCATCAAGAGACTGCTATGACTTGCCTTAGGTGAATGATAACCTAATCAAGCAAAGTTAGAGACATTTCCCACAAGTACTGTTTGCTATATAATCCCCCTCTGGGTGTTCCATTAACCTAGCTAATGAGAAAATGCAACAAAATCCACGTGTTCCAGAAAATAATATAGCTATGGATGGTCTGCATGTCTCCCAAAGTACAGAGCTGAATGCAGATAACTTCATAAACAATTAATTATGCCACAAATTAATTGGTAATCAGTTATGACTAGTCTGTTTTGTGCTTGACACTCCGCTACATGCTGCAGGCAATAAAGACCTTCCCAATGCATACTCATTTCTGAAGAACCATTTAGAAAAGCAAAAGGTCTTCAGAAAGAAAACGCTAAAATCCACACTTATAATCACTGTGCAGCCATTACTTTGCATTCAGCAATAACCAAAAATAACTGATCTATAGTCATCCTTCCCATAGACTTCATCATGTGAACATTTGATTCACTTAGTTATTAAAAAGGTTCCCAAAAGTCATAATTCTGAATTTCTAGGAAATGTGATACAGTAAGATATAGGGATAAACAGAGGGCTTCCCAGGTGTTGCTAGTGGTAAAAAACCTGCCTATCAATGCAGGAGACATAAGAGACACAAATTCGATCCCTGGGTCAGGAAGATCTTCTGGAGGAGGAAATGGCAACCCACTCAGTATTCTTGACTGAGAAATCCCACAGACAAAGGAGCCTGGTGGGCTATAGCTCTTGGGGTTGCAAAAGAGTCAGACACAACTGAGCAACTGAGCACTCAGCACACATCTCCTCAGGGAGAAGACTATAAGAACTTGAAAGATTTGTAGCCTAGAAGAAAGCTCCATCTAAATTTTCCTGTTATCTGTCCTTCTACACATTTTCACGAAAATAATTCTGTGACTTACATATTCAAAAGTAAGTGATTCAGATAAGCAACCCCTTTCTGGACTTATATCTTGCTTTATCCATGACATATTTAACTTGCTGAATCGTATTTTACTGCTCAAAAAACACTTTCCTGTGGTTATGAATTTAGAGCTGGATTAGCATTAGGCTGTTGAGTAACAGTTTTCCTGAATGCCAGTGGTCCTCCCCACCACTTATTAAAAGCCTGCAGAGGGTAAATGAGCTACAAAGCATCGGTGGGTTGCTGAAAGTGGTTTTCTTATTATGATTATTTATTTCATGTCTAATTTCTAAGCTGCAGTTGACATGGAAGAATTCAGCTTTCCTGACAATCACCCCCCAAACTTTCTGTTCCTTAGGTTGGTGTTTACCTACCAATACAGGATGCTTCCCAGGTGACTCAATGCTAAAGAATATGCCTGCCAATGCAGGAGATGCAGGAAATATGGGTTCCATCCCAGGGTCAGGAAGATCTCCTGGAGGAGGAAATGGCAACCCACTCCAGTATTCTTACCTGGAGAATCCTCACAGATAGAGGAGCATGGTGGGCTACAGTCCATGGGGTCACAAAGAGTCGGACATGACTGAGCACACACACACAGCAATATAGTGTGCCTTAATTTACAAAATGATTAAGGCACTTGTTAAAATTTCTTCCGTGTTGCAAAGCTTTTTGTTAGTGCAATTGTATAACCTGATTTGGGAGGTTCTCTTATACTGTGTAAGAGAGGTTATCGAACGTTGGTGGCTTGTGAATCACCTGAGCACCTTGTTAAGGTGTAGATACTGGTTCAATAGGTCTGGGGCAAGGCTAAGCCTCTGCATTTCCGATAAGTTCTCAGGTAACGCTGATGTGCTGGTACAAGGACCACACTTTGAGAATGGAGTGCGTATATATATATATATGCACACACATGCATATATATATATGCGTGTGTGTGCAAGCTAAGTCACTATAGTTGTGTATGACTCTCTGCAACACTAAGGACTGTAACCCACCAGGCTCCTCTATCCATGGTATTCTCCAGGCAACAATACTGGAGTGAGTTGCCATGCCTCCTCCAGAGGATCTTCCCAACCCAGGAATCGAATTTGTGTCTCATTATGTTTCCTGCATTGGTAGGTGAATTCTTCACCGCTAGCACCACCTGAAAATGAAAAGATGCTTACTCCTAGGAAGGAAAGTTATGACCAACCTAGATAGCATATTCAAAAGCAGAGACATTACTTTGCCAACAAAGGTCCATCTAGTCAAGGCTATGGTTTTTCCAGTGGTCATGTATGGATGTGAGAGTTGGACTGTGAAGAAAGCTGAGCCCCGAAGAATTGATGCTTTTGAACTGTGGTGTTGCAGAAGACTCTTGAGAGTCCCTTGGACTGCAAGGAGATCCAGCCAGTCCATCCTAAAGGAGATCAGTCCTGGGTGTTCTTTGGAAGGAATGATGCTGAAGCTGAAACTCCAATACTTTGGCCACCTCATGCGAAGAGCTGACTCACTGGAAAAGACTCTGATGCTGGGAGGGATTGAGGGCAGGAGGAAAAGGGGAAGATAGAGGATGAGATGGCTGGATGGCATCACCGACTCAATGGACGTGAGTCTGAGTGAACTCCGGGAGATGGTGATGAACAGGGAGGCCTGGCGTGCTGCGATTCATGGGGTCGCAAAGAGTCGGACACGACTGAGCGACTGAACTGAACTGAAGCCGTCTTAACTTTAGAAAGTTAATGAAAGTGAAAGTGTTAGTTGCTTAATCATGTCCAATCCCATGGACTGTAGCCTGCCAGACTCCTCTGTCCATGGGATTCTCCTGGCAAGAATATTGGAATGGTGGGATCTTCCCAACCCAGGGATTGAACCCTGGTTTCCTGAATTGCAACCAGATTCTTTACCATCTGAGCCACTAACGGGAGCCACCAAAGTTAGCCAATGAACTGGCTCTTCTTTTGGACTGGATAAGAATAATCCATAATTGTGTTTCTGTGCCTTTCCAGGTCACTGTTTATAATGCATATGGACAGAAGATTCAACGTAAAGTAAGTGGCATATTTCACCTCCTGAAAACCTGACCTTTGCATCTTTCTGGTGTTCTTATTCTTTAGTTCCCGTCGTATAGGACACAAGGACCTCGTCCCCAGACCCCTCACACCGGAGGCCAAATGCTGGGAGGCCTCATTCTGCAGTACTATCTCCACCATCATTATGCTCGAGAATGAATTAATGACAAATGCCCGGGACTTACAGCACTTCCCCTCTGCAGGACAAAGTTGGCCTGGAAGTCTGTTCAGGCTCATCTAATAAGTGGTTCCAGGGGACTGAGGATTCCTTGGGATGGAATATGAAAGGCAGATAAGAACATTCTCTGGAGAAGCCTCCTAATTGCTTAGCTTCCTTATTTTGTTTCCTTGCAAGAAACTGCAGGCTGAGAACCGCTCATTTTCGGCAGTCATCTGATTAGTGTCTTTGTACTGGAGTTTTCCTATGGGGAGAAGAAGAGCAGAAATCGCTTGCTCCAGCGGGATCTGCAGACACAGGCAGCTCATGTGCTCACACATCCTCCTGCATGGGTGCTGTATTCCTTTCACAGCTTGGTTGGCCCATATATAATAAAGAATATTGTAGGGAACTCTTTGAGCAGCCTCAGGGGTGCTCCTCAAAGACTCCAGGTGATGAAAAGGAAAAAAAGGTCTTTTGGTTAAACACTGAACTTTATTTTTTTGAATTTATTAATTTTTAATGGAAAGATAATGACTTTACAATGTTTGGTTTGATTTCGGCCATATATCAACATACACATACATCAACATAGGTGTACATATGTCCCCTCTCTCTTGAGTCTCCCTCCCACCACCCACCCTTTCGCACCCCTCTAGGTTGTTAGAGCCCTGGTCTGAGTTCCCTGAGTCATATAGCGAATTTCCATTGGCTATCTGGTCTACATATGGTAGTGTATATGCTGCCATGCTGCTCTCTCCATTCATTTCACCTTCTCCTTAACTAGAGGAAACTATTTATTTTATGCCTGGAAACAGTGTCAGACTTTGTTTTTTTGGGCTCCAAAATCACTGCAGATGGTGATTGCAGCCATGAAATTAAAAGACGCTTACTCCTTGGAAGGAAAGTTATGACCAACCTAGATAGCATATCCAAAAGCAGAGACATTACTTAGCCAACAAAGGTCCATCTAGTCAAGGCTATGGTTTTTCTAGTGGTCATGTATGGCTGTGAGAGTTGGACTGTGAAGAAAGCTGAGCACCAAAGAATTGATGCTTTTGAACTGTGGTGTTGGAGAAGACTCTTGAGAGTCCCTTGGACTGCAAGGAGATGCAATCAGTCCATTCTAAAGGAGATCAGTCCTGGGTGTTCATTGGAAGGACTGATGCTGAAGCTGAAACTCCAATACTTTGGCCATCCCATGTGAGGAGTTGACTCATTGGAAAAGGCCCTGATGCTGGGAGAGATTGGGGGCAGGAGGAGAAGGGGACGACAGAGGATGAGATGGCTGGAAGGCATCACCGACTCGATGGACATGAGTTTGAGTGAACTCCGGGAGTTGGTGATGGACAGAGAGGCCTGGTGTGCTGCAATTCATGGGGTTGCAAAGAGTCAGACACGACTGAGCGACTGAACTGAACTGAACTGATGCCTGGCCTTATCTTTTGCTTTTTAACAACTTTTTGTACTACAATCGTAAACTTGAAACCATACTTTTCTAGAACATACTAAATTCACATTTTTAATAGAGGAAACTGATAGATGTTGATATGTGTACAAAATGAAAAAGGTTACATTTTTATATAACACAAGGAAGTTAATTCATGACAAAGGAGCAAAAAATTCAACTTTAAACAATTATAATTAGGAGAGTATACTGCAGAGTTCATTGTGATGGAGTGAGCATTGCTAACTATTGTGTATTTTTTAAATATCAATTTATCATCACTGATTACTATCATTATAGAGTATGAACATAAGATTAATGGGGATTTCTGAGTTCTCTAATGAGGTCCTTTGTAGCAAAATTTATACCAGTGACATGATTTCCTTTTGTTAGCATATCAGCATAATTAATTCAGTTCTCTAATTACGAGGAAGGCCCTAAATAGAGATAAAAGTTTCATCAGTGGAAGTATGCCCACTAAAATGGTACCATAGACATAGCTGAAATTCACAATAAGTGATTTGTCTCCAAGTAGAGAACTTCATGTCCAGATTGAGACTTTTAGTTTCTGGGACCTGCCATGGATATGAATTTTGAAGTTCAACATTGTTCAGAGATTTGTGTTTTTTAAATGTGCAATTTACTCTGGTAAATTTCATCTTTTGAGGGTACAAGGAGGACTTACTTTAGTATCCATGTCAAATTACTGTGAATAAAGTGCATTAGGAAAATTCTGACAGGAGCCATTGCTACACACAACTTGTGTGTGTGTGTGTGTGTGTCTTTACAGGGTGAACCCTTTGTACAATTTTTGTAATCTGTGAAAAATGAAAATTTTGCTTGCTTGAATCATGCAGCCTGAGACACTGATACAGAATAGTTTGAAGACTGCTGCATCACAGATTAGAAAATGAATGCTGTAAATAAGTTAATTACTAATAGGATTGGAAATGTGGCCTTCCCCAACCATAGTTCTCAATTTCCATCTATTTCTGAATCTGTAAGAAGGAAAGAAATGGCCAGAAGTGTGTGTTTTCTTTTTTTTACTCCCACCTAGATCATCTTCAATTGTGCCTGCTTGAGTTCCCCTACCACAGGGCTCAGTTCTCACTGCGGGGTTCACACCGAGTGTGCTAGTGTGGGCGCTGGTCTTGTCCATGTAGACAGGACTGTCAGCCCTTAAATGTTTTCTCCTGCATTTTCCCAGATGACACCGTGGCTTCTGCTAACATTCCATCACTGATTAATATCACTAAGAGATCGTGATGAGGGACTAGGATTCAACTTTCTGAGGTAGTTCCCAAATGTGTCTATACACAGTTCTTGTGCAGACAGATGTCCCTGAGGTCACCATCTGGGAGACAAGGAGACCTTCCTTCAAAAACCACCAGCCCTGACTTTGCGATTTTTAATCTCAAACTTTACGAGGCAATTTTTAATTAATATATTCCCAGAATTTCTTCATGTACATGACTATTTCATACTAGAATTTGTGGGAATCTCAGAATAAAAAATATATGATTGAGACAGGTTACAACTTGGAGACAATCTCATGGAGCTTGTCATGTATTTAAAATATTTAAAAATAGCTTGCAAGTGTTTATTCCTTTTGCTTTATTGTTTGTATGCTTTATGTATTTATTTTATATCCCCATGTCCTCAATGCTTAAGAAGCTGTTTTGTTTGGTTTTTTCCTTTCCGTCCCCACACTCTAGTGGTTGAGACTGGGCCACCTGACCCACGGGATAACTGGAATCCCCAGGTTCTGTCTGTTCAGTATGGATTCTTTTTGTGAGTTGAGATTCTACCTAATATAGCACCTAAAGCTTCTTCTTGCCCCTTTCACTCTCCGTCTTTTTCCTCCTGTTTCTCCCTGCATGTCCATCACACTATCCTAAGGCTGTTACAGCAGGCCTTCCATTTCTGCTTGGTTCGTGGAGTAACTCCATCCACTCCCTCTCCTCTTGCCCTGCTTCTTAAGAGACACTTTTTAGAGACCTTTGATCTTGAATCTGTGCCGACACACCCTTGCTCCTTCTCAGCTCTGTCCCTCCCCTCCCGCTCCTCCTGGCGTCTCCCCACCAGGGACCACCTCTTCCCATCTCTGGCAGGTGCAGCGACTGCCTTCCATGCAGTGTCTGCAGAGAAGAAAAGCACTTCTCCACGTAATTACATCTCTAATCCCTTGGTTTCAGCGAAGCATGCATTCCTAAATCCATGCTAATTTCTCTCTTTGAGAGGGAAGAGGAAAGAGAGGGTCCCGGTTCTGTAGGTAACGCCTCCATCCTCCTGGTTTTACTGCCTGCCTTGGCTGCACTCTCTAAGATACTGAGGGACAGAGGAGGGAGGTGGCCTTGAGTGGCAGGGGCCTCTTTTCCGGAGGCTCACAGCTTCTCCACGTCCTCTCACATTCAGACTAGGTAAGGGCAGGTCTGCACTTCCCCAGTGGCTCAGACTGTAAAGAATCTGAGGATCTACCTGCAATGCAGAAGACAGAAGATGAAGGCTTGATTCTTAGGTTGGGAAGATCCCCTGGAGGAGAGCACGGCAACCCACTCCAGTATTCTTGCCTGGTGAATCCCGTGACAGAAGAGGCTGGTGGGCTACAGTCCACAGAGGCCCCAAGAGTCGGACAGGACTGAAGTGACTGGGCATGCACGCAAGGCCAGGTCTAAGTGGGCTTCTACCAGGCAGGGCTCCCGCCGGTGCCCCCCAAGCTAGGCACATCTGTCTCCAATCACACTGCTGGGTCACACGGCAGAAGGCATGTCAAAGGCAGGCTTCACTTTCAGCGCTTGTGTTCACAGGACCAAGCCCGCAGGAGGCACTTCCTGGATGTCCTGGCTGCCCACACGCCGTCCCTCCATTGTCTGTGGCGCGCCTCTCTAATGTCAGACACCGACACCTACCGTGTGGGGCTGCTTCGTGGATCAGAGGTAGTATAGGCGAGACTGACATTCAGTGACCACTGTTACTGCTGCTGCTTTTACTCTCCCAATAAGTCCACTGTACGGAACATGGGATGTGAGGAAGTCAGGACTATGGCTGTGGACACATAACCCATGATCAGACAGACAACTGAGGTACTAGGCATTGTAACGACTCGGGACCCTGAAGTGGTGGGGCATGCAGTTATCGATAGCGACGTGAAAGAAACAGTCATATGGAAAAGAAGGAGAAGTGGTAATCCCATAAGTACTTTGGTGTTCATGCTTTGAAATCTTCTGAAATAATAATGTTGGAAACAGCCTGTGAGATTCGAACAAGTTTCTCCACCTTGCAAGAGACAGAAGCAACCGAGGCTGGGAAAGATCAGGTCACTGGCTCGGTCCCCCAGTTATTAGGAGGCTGAGTGAGGATCTGGAGGCAGGAATAGCAGGCTGCTGGGTTCCTGCTTTCACACCGCATTTCACAGCCTCTGCACACCGCAAACAAAGGACCAGAGAGCCGCCCCTCTGCCCCTGCAGCCCAGGGCCACTCCGCCTCCGTTTCTGGGGCAACCACTGCAGAGAAGGTGGAGAGGGAGCACTGCCCCCGGGTAGGTCAAGTCTGCTGGAGGCATATTTTCTTGAATTTCTTTGAGTAGTCACGGCATGAATTCACTCTCACCTGTGGAATCTGTAATCCTTCAGGGCCATTTAAACCTAACACATATCTGTAAATGAACTGCTGTTGAAGCTAACTTATTCAAACACCTTTTCTACTTCAACCCCGCTGAAGCTTTTAGTTTCCTGCCCAGAAATGAAGGAAGGGAACCATGTAAAGTTCATGTTAATGTATATATTTTCATTTTAATACTCTGGACTAAAATTTCTCAGTTATGGTTCTTCAAGGGTTAACAAGTACTTCAATTAAAAAAAAAATCATGTTATGGCACCTAATCAAACTTATAAGCTTTTGCACAGAAAATTCTAGTAGAAAGGGATCCAATAGGAGCAGACCTGAGCTGGCAAAGAGAGGTCATTAGTGACCACTGAAAGTGCAGTTATAGAAAATGCAAGGACTCTTTTTCTTCTGGGGACTAAGTGGGAGGTTTGCAAGTGGACATGGTGGAAACAGATTTGTCCTTCTAGAAACTTGACTGTGAAAGGAGAGATGAATGGCCAGATGTAAAGGAAAATTGCCCTTCTCTTAACATGGGAGACAAGGATTGAGACTTGAGGCTTTTTTTTTTTTTAAATAATTTTATTTATTAGTTAAGTTATTTTTGGTTGGACTGGATCTTCATTACTGTGTGCAGGCCTTCTCTAGTTGTGGCAAGCAGGGGCTACTCTCCAGTTGAAATGCACAGATTTCTCATTGAGATCGCTTCTCTTGGTGGGAAGCACGGGCCCTAGGCACACAGATTTCAGTAGTTGCAGGGCATGGGCTTAATTGCAATAGTTGCAGTTGCTCCATGGCATGTGGGATCTTCCCAGACCAGGAATTGAACCCATGTCCCCTGCATTACAAGGTCGACTCTTAACCACTGGACCAACAGGGAAGCCCTTAAGGTTTGTTTATATGATAAAAAGAAAGATCTAACACTGGGGGTGGAGAGAGGAGGAAGAACAAAAACCCATGAAGTAAAGACATGACTTCCAGAGGAAGCAGAAGGTGTTAGGAGGAAGTTTATCTCTCTCTTTTTTTTTTTTTTTACTTTTTTTAAGATTTTATTTTTAAATAGTTATAGATTCACAGAAAATTGCAAAGATAGTACAGAGAGGTCCCATATATTCTTCACTTATTTTTCCCCAAAGATCATATCTTACAAAATTTTAAGACACTATCAAGACCAGGGAATTGACAGTAGTACAATTTGTGTATATAGTTTTATGCTACTTCATTACATGTGTGGATTCAAATAAGGACCAGAAAAAAAAGTGATTACAGAGAGAAAGGAGGTAAAAAAAGGAGAAGGGAGAGAAAGGCGGTAAAGTGATTACAGGAGAAACTTCAGAACTGGTTGCCTCTGTTTCTACTTTGAAACAAAAAGTGAGGACACCTGCCAAACTGGGAGTGATGAGGCTCGGGTTCAAGACTTGAGTAAAGTAACAGAGACAGAAGCTTTGGGATGGACAAGGCACCATGTTCTGGATATGATGGTGTTGGTGACTTGCTGAATATATTTGGAAAAATCTAGAAATACTTTTTTTTTTAGGGTCAGATCTTCCATCAGGCTTTGAGAAGGAAAGCTTCATTATGACACAATTATGAAGTGCTACGTTTAATGAAGAGTCTCTGCTCTCCAACACTAATTAGGTTAAATCCCATTATAATTGTCAGCTGAATGGCTTACACCTCATTTTACTGCAGAACATCATTTATATTCAGAGGGAAGAAAGGCTACCCTACAGTATGTTTCTACAGTTCAGACTCCACTCCTTGCTTAAACAATTATCTAATGTAATTACATTAGAGTTATTAGTATGCATCTTTTAAAGAATCAAAAAATGAATCCAACTCTTGGGTGCAGATCCACACATAAGCCTCAGAAACTCAGATATCTAATGAAATGCAGTGAATTTGAAATACTGTAATTAGTACTTTCCAGTCTACAAGAACATGTGTGGTTCCCAAATTCCTGGGTCCATCTCAGTCTGACACTTAGAATTTTTTTTTTACTGAGTGATAATAAATAAATAAAGAAATTTATATTGAGCTCTTTGTCCTCCCTCAATCTTCTTAATCAATGGAAAACATTTTTAAACTACTTAGCCTATGTATGCTATTGCATAGCGATCATGTCTAATATTTATTGTCTACAATGTGCCTGCATTGTTCTAGGCTATCTTACTAGTATTCTCTCATTTCATACTCCTGGCAATCTTATGAGGTAAGTGCTAGTATCATGAGGAGAAGGATATTTTCCATTGTGTCTGTGGCTACATCCCTACCACCTACAACAGTGTCTGGCATACAGTAGGCATGCAAAACATATTCACTCAATAAATGAATCTGCATTTGATGGATAAGGAAACTGAGCCTTAGAGATGCTAACTCACCTATGTTATAGGCTAAGGTTGGAGCAAATTCAAAGAGCAAACCTGGGAAAAACACTTAACATAGGGTAGTGGTGAGAAGGAAATGCATTCACACACATTTGTTAGGACAGAGCCTGGAAGCTAATAACACTGTCCAGGAAATTTGCCAACATTGTTGGAATTTGTCAACATACTTTTATTGTTAAGTCACTCAGTCATGTCCGACCCTTTGCAACCCCCTAGACTGTAGCAGTCCAGGCTTCCCTGTCCTTCATCAACTTCCAGAGTTTGCTCAGACTCACATCCTTTGAGTCAATGATGCTATCTAACCACCTCACTCTCTGTCGGTCTCCTTCTCCTTATGCCCCCAGTTTTTGCTAGCATCAGGGTCTTTTCCAATGTGTTGGCTCTTCATATCAGGTGGCCTAAGTACTGGAGCTTCAGCTTCAGCCTAAGTCCTACCAATGGATATTCATGGTTGATTTCCTTTAGGAATGACTGGTTTGATCTCCTTACTGTACAAGAGACTCTCAAGAGTCTTCTCCAGCACTAAAGTTCAAAAGCATAAATTCTTTGGTGCTCAGCCAACATTACTAGAGTTATCCATTTATTCTCTGTCAAACCCCACTGCCAGTCGCTGAGCTAGTGTCTTCCATAAATTAGGTTGTACACAAACATGATGCAGGTAGAAAATGTTTTCAAAGAGATATTTTCGAGACATTAATGAATGATGTGTTTGATTTATGTATTTATTTTTAAATTTTTATTGGAGTATAATTGCTTTACAATGTTACGTTAGTTTTTGCCGTACAGCGAAGTGAATCAGCTCTGTTTCCTTACCATCTAGGTCACCCCAGAGCGTTGAGTAAAGTTCCCTGTGCACAACAGTCAGTTCTTATTAGTTGTCTATTTTACACATAGTATCAATAGTGTGCTTGTGTTGATTACAATCTCTCAATTCATCCCACCCACAGCCCTTTTCCCTTTGGTATCCATAGGTCTGTGTCTCTATTTCTGTTTTGTAAATAAGATCATCTATGTCACAAATTATTTGCTTTAATAAAAGTAAAAGAATTTAAGCCATTCATTCAACATTCAGTCAACAAACATCATCAAGGACTACTCTGTTTCAGGTCCTCTGCTGGGTGTTTGCAATAAAATGTTGAAGAAAGACAAAAAAAGTCCCTGACCTCATAGAAGTCACTCTGGGAAGGAATGAGTCAACAATATAGGCCTTTTTTTTTTTTTACAATCTTGAATGGAAAGTTACCTAAAACCATGACTTATGCATGAGAAAACTATAAAAACTTTTGGGATAACTGGAACCCAAATTAAAGTGCTAACAGTGATTAAAAGCAGGACCTCTGCCAAAATGTTAAGAACATAGCATATGTATGCTGCTGCTGCTGCTAAGTTGCTTCAGTCGTGTCCGACTCTGTGCGACCCCATAGACAACAGCCCACTAGGCTCCTCTGTCCCTGGGATTCTCCAGGCAAGAATACTGGAGTGGGTTGCCATTTCCTTCTCCAATGCATGAAAGTGAAAAGTGAAAGTGAAGTCGCTAAGTCGTGCCCGACTCTTAGCGACCCCTGCAGCCTACCAGGCTCCTCCGTCCATGGGGCTTTCCAGGCAAGAGTACTGGAGTGGGGTGCCATTGCCTTCTCTGAGCATATGTATAGATCAGAGTAAATAAAATGGTGAGGAAACGATTATTACTCACTAATATTTGGAAGAGAATGACAGAACAACTTAGAAGAATCACTCACCATGATTTAGCATTACATAGTAAGAAGAGACATGCCACATCCAGGAATGAAACATTTAGATGCGGGATGAGAAACAAACAAAAAAACTGGTCATGATAAAATTGGTTAGATAATGGGATAATTTATCGAGAAGCATTCTATTTTCAAATACAGATAATGACAAAATGTGCAAAATCTGCTATGCAAACCACATGTAAGCCCAGTGGGGAAAATATTAGCACATCAACCATGCATTTTCTTGTGCAGTCACATATACGAGCACTTCACTCCACATTGAGATGACATTTTAGCATTTCAGTGACGTGAACTTGGATTCAGGCACAGCCTCCTTTCCAGGTCCCACTACTCATGAGGCGGCTTCCTAAAGTGGAGGTGTGAGAGGGCTTTATGGTCTCCATCAAGTCCTTTGACCTTTGTGGCCTTCAGCATCCCCATCTGTGAAGCAGAAGCATGCCCAGGCTCACAGTGCATTTAGAGATGGCCCACAGTGATTCAGAGGGCAGGATGCTTTAATGGATGCGGGAAGCTATGGTACTAATGGAGTCGGTGTATCAAGTGCCTGGTAGAAGGCATCTTGTTCACACCATTTTATTTCACCTTTTCACAGCCTGTGAAGTGGGTGCTATCATTTTTAAGGATGAGGAATCTGTGTTTCTGTGGGACTCAGGGGCTTGTCCAAGTGCTCATGGCTGTTCAACACCTGGAAGTACCCCTCTGCCTCCAGAATCTTCTTCCTGTCCTCTGGGCCCTGTTACCTCCTACAAAACAGGTCTTTCCTTCAAATCTCCCTGAAAGCAGCATCGTAAGGATGACAAAAGACATGCCCTTTCCTATCTTGATTTTACCACAGATGTGACTTTTTCAGTAATAAGAAGCTTTTAAAATTTGTCAAGAGCTGTGAAAAGGCAAGCTGTTGCAATCACTGCAATCATGATGGTGTCATCATCTTGATGAGCAGTCATATCAAAGTCTGTGTCAGCTTCCCTTTAAAGCATACAAAACTAGAAGAATTCTGCTATCTTTTTCTCTGGACCGCTTCCCACCCCAGATCTCAAGTTTTCCATACTGTAAGAGATACAGTCTTCCCATCACCCTTTCCATAGCTCAGCAAAAGGTCCCCATCAACCAGCATCCTCGGTCCCAACCATGTCTAAGGGGAAGACAACCTGATTGCCTCTTGAAACAAGTCACAATGATGTTATCTGTATTTCCCAAGTAGAGAACTAAGTTTTAGAGAAAATGATTGGTATAGAGTCTTTCTGCTGCCAAGTGGCAGGCCACCCCCATGGAGCTTCTCATTCATGATTGCACATCCTGTCTATTATCAGTCACAGCTGCTCGCAGACACTGCCTTCCTTTTGAGGATAACCTTCCTCCTTGGCTCTTTCCTAGTTCTGGCCACCAGCCCATCCTTCCTTGGAGACATGGCATGGACAAACCATTCGGTTAGAGATGTAACAAACCAAAAGCTTGCTAAATATTCCTTGGTATGTCACTGACATGGTGAACAGAGTTACTGTTAAATTTGACAACATAGAAGTGAGAGTGGATGACTTACAGTCTCAAATGTGTACCTACAGAAAAATGCTTTCAGCTAAGTGTGTGTGCTCAGTCACTCAATCATGTCCAAGTCTTTATGATCCTTTGGACTGTAGCCTGCCAGGCACCTCTGTTAATGGGATTTTCCAGGCAAGAATACTGGAGTGGGTTGTGAGTTCCTACTCTGGGGAAATCTTCCTGACCCAGGAATTGAACCCTTGTCTCCTTCCTTGCAGGCAGATTCTTTACCATTGAGTCACCAGGGAAGCCAAAGCTTTCAAACTTTTTCATTGCTTCATTTAATGTGTGGTGGGTACCATTTTTGGTACTTTACACAGACTAGGTCATTTAATTCTTAGTTCATCCTAAAAGGAAGATGCTATTATTAAGTGCATTTTATAGATAAGAACACTGAGGCATGGTAAAGTAACTTGTCAAAGAGCCAGCTGGAAGTGAGACACAAACCTCAGGAGTCTGTTCCCAGATTCTTGGCCTTGAGATCTGATGACCTACTCCCTGTCTCCCACAGACGTCCTTCCTTTTCTGGGGAATCCTGTGGAGGCTGGCATTGAATGAGAGTTGTTCAGTCGCTAAATTGTGTAGAACTCTTTGTGACCCCGTGGACTGTAGCATGCCAGTCTTCCCTGTCCTTCACCATCTCCTGGAGTTTGCTCAGACTCATATCCATTGAGTCGGTGATGCCATCCAACCATCTCATCCTCTGTCACCTCCTTCTCCTTTTGCCAGCAATCTTTCCCAGGATCAGGGTCTTTCCCAATGAGTTGACTCTTTGCATCAGATGGCCAAAGTATTGAAGCTTCAGTTTCAGCATGAGTCCTTCCAATGAATATTCAGGGTTGATTTCCTTGAGTATCAGCAGCTGTGTGTAGAACAGACATCTGACATTCCACATGACCTTGTACTTCTGATGCTTTCTCAGTGTCTGTGCACCAAAGGCCACTTGACATATTTGCTCAGTAAGAACAATCTCTAGAATCTTCATTGATCCAAATTCAACCTCTCCATTTGTGGGAATTATTGAGCCCAGCATAAAATATGAGTTTATATCATGAACAAAGAAATCCATTTCTGCATTTCCATCTAAATGAAGCTTCTCTCCATGGAAATCAATGGAAACTGAGTGCCTCTGAAGGGACTGCCTGAGATGTACTAATAGAATCACTTGTCACTCCTTCCACTTACTATGTAGGAAGCAAGAAACTCCGGTTGGTGCCTATACCCCTGTGGGAAGGGTGGGCCTGGGAGCTAAAGAACATAGACATATCTCAAGGGTTAATGAGCTAGAAAGCTAGCCTTCCTCCAAATTAAGCATACCACAAGTACAGGACAAATGAGTAGTGGTCCTTGTGCAAATTATTTAAATTTCCACGGTCTCAGTTTCCTTATCACAGGGTTGCTGTTTGGATTCTGTTGCACTAACATATGTAAAATGTTTGTAATGATGCATGACATTAATGTAAAAATGTTTAATAACTATGCTTTGTTTTTGCTCCTGAGTTCCCTAAGTGGATACGTATTGGGAAGAGTGATAAAATAGAGGTCAGGGCTTAAAATAGATCCACAAGGAGAAGGAGTGGGGATATGGCAGCTTCCAATTCCTTCTCATCCTTCAACACCCTTGTCATATGTCATATTTTCTTAGAAGCCCTTCTCAATTCCTTAGGCAAACTACAGTGCTCCTTATCTTGCAATTCACACGCTCTGTTTATTTCCCCATCAGAATAGTTGTCAACCTTATCACAACCTGACAAGGCAGGAACTATCACTGTCTCCATCTTCAGATGAGGAAACTGAAGTCAGATGTTAAACAATCTGCTTGAGTTACAGTCAGTATGTGGGAGACAGACCTCAAATGGAGAAGAAATACAGTGGGTGACTGACAAGGGCTTAATTTTCAAAACATATAAAGAACTTAAACAGTGCAATAACAAATAAATCCAAACAACCCATGTGAAAAATGGACAGAAATATAAATAGATGATTCTTCAAAGAAGGCATCCAGAAGACATGGCCAATAGGCACATGAAAAGATGCTCATCACTGCAAATGGAGAAATGAAAATCAAAACAACAATAAGGCATCAATTCACACCAGTCAGAATGGCCGTCACCAAAAAGTCTACAAACAATAAATGTTGGAGACAGTGTGGAGAAAAGGCAACCTTCCCACACTGTTGGTGGGAATGTAAATTGGTGCAGCCATTATGAATAGTGGTATGGAGGTTTCTCAAAAAACTAAAAATAGAGTTGCCATATGATCCAGCAATGCTACTCCTGGGCATATACTCAGACAAAACTACAATTCAAAAAGATATACATTCCCCTATAGTCATTGCGGCACTGCTGCTGCTGCTGCTGCTAAGTCGCTTCAGTCGTGTCCGACTCTGTGCGACCCCACAGATGGCAGCCCATTGGGCTCCGCCATCCCTGGGATTCTCCAGGCAAGAACACTGGAGTGGGTTGCCATTTCCTTCTCCAATGCATGAAAGTGAAGTTGCTCAGTTGTGTCTGACTCAGTGACCCCATGGACTGCAGCCTACCAGGCTCCTCCGTCCATGGGAGTTTCCAGGCTAGAGTACTGGAGTGGGATGCCATTGCCTTCTCCGCATTGCAGCACTATAACCAAGAAATTGAAACAACCTAAATTTCTATCAACAGATGAATGAACAGAGGCTGTGATGTATATATATACAATGGAATATTACTCAGCCATTAAAAAGAGCAAAATAGTGCCATTTGCAGCAATATGGATGGACCTAGAGATTATCACAAATCTTAGTCAGAAAGAGAAAGACAAAGACCATATGCTATCACTTATATGTGGGGCCTAAAATATGACACAAAGCAGACTCACATAGAGCACAGACTTGTGGTTTCCCAGAGGGCAGGGTGGGGGGAGAGGGAAGGACTGGGAGCTTGGGATTAGCAGATGCAAACTACAATATATAAAATGGATAAACAACATGGTCCTACTGTATACCAAGGTCCTATGGTATATCATTCAATATCCTGTGATAAACCATAATGGAAAAGAACATAGAAAAGAATATATATATATGGATAACCGAGTCACTTTGCGGTACAGCAGAAATCAACACAACACTGTGTCAACTACACTTTGATAAACTTTAAAAAAATAAAATAATTTGTTTAAAAAAAAAAGAAATTCAAAGTGATTGCTTTTATATAACTTACTGTAGTACACTGCCCTAATTAGCTTTGAATCAGGAAAATCCAAGCAGGTGTTCAGGTTTCACCATTTCTTGGCCATATGACCTTGAGCAAACTCTAGGTTTCTTGGCCTGTTAAATGTGAATCATGGTGTCTATCCCTTGGTACCATTGTGAAAATTAAACGAGACAGCACTCACCAAAAACCGGCAAGAATTAATCAACTGAAGGTTTTATTAGAACTATCTATTATGTCTACATCTTGATCCCAGCTTTGTATCTTCAACACAATGTCCAGCATGTTGTGGGTGCTGATGATGAAATTGTTGGATGAAAGAATGAAACATGAGGATTTCCCTGGTGGTCTAGTGGTAAAGAATCTGCCTGCCAATGCAGGGGAAATGGGTTCAATCCCTGGTCTGGGAAGATTCCACATACTTAGGGGCAGCTAAGCCCATGCACCACAACTCCAGAGCCTGAGTGCCCTAGAGCCCGTGCTCCACGAGAGAAGCCACCGTAATGAGAAGCCCAGGCACCACAGCCAGAGAGTAGCCCCCGCTCGCTGCAACTAGAGAGAGCCCATGAACAGCAACTGAGACCTAGTGCAGCAATAAATAAATAAGTAGAAATTTTAAAAATTTGTTTCAAAGAATGAAATATGAAAGATTAAGTCAGGCTGAGAATACTAAGCTCTGAAATACAATATCACATCAAAGTAATGCCATCTATCAGTTGTTCAGACTATGGTTAGTGTTATTATTTTAATATAAATATATGCTCCACTGGACATTCATGGAGGAAGGAGGTAGGAGAAATCATACAAATATAAAAGTTAGACATAGCTATAAACTTTATAAATGGCTATATTGATTGGTTACCATTCCCAGGTACTCAAACAATGTCTGTACAAATGCATATTTTTTCTTCTAATCACAGTATCCATTTGCACTTACATGATCTAGAAGCACCTATTCATTATGTTACTGAAAAATCTACCATCAACCATTCATACTTCATTACATTTTTGTTATGACTATTGTTCCTCAAACAAGCACCCTGTCATTTGGCATATGCTGATGGTACATGTAAATTTAAAGTGGTGTGAATTTTTTTCCTGCATCATTGATCTCACAGGAGAACAAGAAAATCCTCCATCGTCTGCCAGGCTGGTGACAGAAGAGGGGGCCCTATGACCCCATTGCTATCATCCAGATGGAAACAGAGGTTTTCCTTCCCTACAGCTAATGGTCTCTGTTATGGGACTTTCTTTTCCTTCCTATGCCTCTGTCTGTAGAGATAAACCTTTTCTCTTGTTCTTTTCTTCTCTTCTGGACCCTTGGATCCTTTGCATAGCTTACAGCCAACAAAAGTTTCCTATATTTTCATCATTCTGTTGTATATTTTCTGTTTACAAAAGGAAATATTGACTCTGAGACCATTAGTCCCAAAGCACAATGATAATTACAAGGTCAATAGGGGAGAGAGGTTAAAAGAAGTGTGTTTATAAATACTGTGAGGCCAGATCCATGAATTTTCCCCATTTCTCTTCTCTAGGATGTCTTTCTGTCTTCCTTTAAGTCTTTTGATCCTGGTTCAGAGCCTGGTCACCTAAATGGCATCCTTGGAGATTATTATCTGCTTCCAAATCTAGACATCTATGTTACATCTGTCTGGATTGTACACAAACACGTGTATATTGATTTAGTTAAGACTTCCTTAGGGAGGAAAATGTCATAGTGGTTATATACACACATTTATTTAGAGGAAGAACTTCCTGACTTTAGGTTGTTTGATAATATCTGAATGCAGTTGTCAATATTAGCACTAGGTTGATATTCTTTTTTCCCCAAGCATCTTATTTTTATTTATTCATTTACAGAATGAAAGATTCCTTAAATTCTACAGTGCTTTACAATTTTCAAGTTTAGGTCTATATTGTTTATAAAAAGAAAGAGAATAACATAGGGAAAGAAGGAAGGGGAAGATGAGTGGGTTTAGCAGATCAAAGACTTCAAGAATTCAGCAGCAGAAATGAAGGGAGAGAAGGTGATGAATGGGAATTCTAGACTAGATATCCAGAGAACTGTTAAAAGCAGACTGCCAAGAAGGGGAGAACTGTACAAAAAAGAGCTTCACAACCCGGATAATCACGATGGTGTGATCACTCACCTAGAGCCAGACATCCTGGAATGTGAAGTCAAGTGGGCCTTTGAAAGCATCACTACGAACAAAGCTAGTGGAGGTGATGGCATTCCAGTTCAGCTATTTCAAATCCTGAAAGATGATGCTGTGAAAGTGCTGCACTCAATATGCCAGCACATTTGGAAAACTCAGCAGTGGCCACAGGACTGGAAAAGGTCAGTTTTCATTCCAATCCCAAAGAAAGGCAAAGGCAAAGAATGCTCAAACTACCACACAATTGCACTCATCTCACATGCTAGTAAAGTAATACTCAAAATTCTCCAAGCCAGGCTTCAACAATACGTGAACCATGAACTTCCTGATGTTCAAGCTGGTTTTAGAAAAGGCAGGGGAACCACAGATTAAATTGCCAACACCTGCTGGATCATGGAAAAAGCAAGAGAGTTCCAGAAAAACATCTATTTCTGCCTTATTGACTATGCCAAAGCCTTTGACTGTGTGGATCACAAGAAACTGTGGAAAATTCTGAAAGAGATGGGAATACCAGACCACCTATTGGCCACCTCATGCGAAAAGTTGACTCATTGGAAAAGAATTTGATGCTGCGAGGGATTGGGGGCAGGAGGAGAAGGGGACGACAGAGGATGAGATGGCTGGATGGCATCACTGACTCTATGGACGTGAGTCTGAGTGAACTCCAGGAGTTGGTGATGAACAGGGAGGCCTGGCGAGCTGTGATTCATGTGGTCGCAAAGAGTCGGACACGACTGAGCGACTGAATGAAACTGATCTGAAGAAGGGGAGTCAGTTGAGATTCTTTGTCTCTACTGGTTCAGATGGACTGTAGTTTATTCTCAGTTAATATCCAACTATGCTGTTTTCTCTCCCAGCCTTACTTCATCCATGAATTTCTAGATTCAACACTTAGAAAAACAAGTTACCTCACTGTGAACATTTTAATTCAATCTTACACAGGGAATAAAATTACAGCTATATTAATGAACTCAGAATAGGTCACCAACTTAAAACATAAAACTGTGAAATATTTAGTAAAATTAAAGTCATGTTTTATGGCAGCACAAGAAAAATTTAAATGTAAAAATTGTTCTCTGTACTGTGACCTCCTCTCTCCCCACGTTGTGTATCTGCATTGAGCATTGACCAGATCTCTGTATTAAAAGGCAGAGGCATCACTTTGCCAACAAAGGTTCATATTGTCAAAGCTATGGTTTTTCCAGTAGTCATGTAAAGATGTGAGAGTTGCACAATAGAGAAGTCTGAGTGCTGATGCTTTCAGATTGATGCTTTTTGATTGAAAGTTTGATGCTTTCAAATTGTCATGCTGGAGAAGACTCTTGAGAGTCCCTTGGACAGCAAGGAGATCAAACCAGTTAATCCGAAAGGAAATCAACCCTGCATATTCATTGGAAGGACTGATGCTGAAGCTGAAGCTCCAACACTCTGGCCACCTGATTTGAAGAGCCAACTCATTGGAAAACACTCTGATTCTGGGAAAGATTGAAGGCAGGAGGAGAAGAGCAACAGAGGATGAAATGGTTGGATGGCATTTGTTTGAGCAAATTCCGTGATATAGTGAAGAACAAAAAATCTTGGAGTGCTGCAGTCCATGGGGTTGCAAAGAGTCAGACATGACTTAGTGACTAAACAACAACAGAAGTCTCCCATGGGCAGGAATACTTGCTCAGCCATAACAAGCAACATTCTCCAGCATCTGCAAGACAGCTCTTTAAAAGATAAGATTCCTTTTGGATCTTGTAAAAGGCCACATAACCCACCATGATAATACAAATTTGGATTATGTAAACTCAATAATACATCACTTGATGTACAGTCTTCTGTATCAAAAAGCTTATATAACTGTGCTTGTGACAGTAGGCACATTTCTTAGAGCTTTTGGAGAAGTTCTTCCTGAGTTATAATCCTCAAATCTGGCTTAAATAAAATTTTTCAATTCTTCCTTAGATGTACTGATTAATTTTCACTGACAGTTTGAAAAGAAGATAATCATCAGTATCTAGGGCTAGCAAAGAATTCTTAGACTTCACAGAAGTATTATCCATAAGAAGAAAAAACTGACAAATTGGATCTCATCAAAATTAAAAACATTTGCTCTGTTACAGAGTGTGTTAAGAGGATGACAAGACAAATTACATACTGGAAAAAATTTGCAAAGCACATATCTGACAAAAGATAGTATCTAGAATTTACAAAAAAGTCTCAGAGCTTAACATCAGAAATTCCAATAAATCCAATCAGAAAATGGGCAAAAGACATGGAGAGATATTTCACCAATGGCAAATAAGCAAATGAGAAGATATTCAGCAGCATTAGCTGAATGTGCAAATTCAGCTAAGGATGTGCAAATTGAAACCACAATGAGATCTCATTATACACCTTCCAGAATGGTTAAAATAAGTAACAGTGACAAGACCAAATGTTAGTGAATATACAGAGAAACTAGATCATTCAAGCATTGATAGTGGGGAGTAAAATGGTACAATCATGCTACAAAATAGTTTGACAGTTTTACATGAAACTACAGATGTAACTATCAAATGATCCAACAACTACACACCTGGACATCTATCCCAGAAAGATTTCATATTGAAAAAAATGAAAAGAAATAACAACATATTCACAAATACCTGTACACAAAAGTTCATAGCAGCTTCACTCATGATAGCCAAGCATTGGAAACAACCTAGATGTCTATCATTGTGTGAATGGTTAAACAGACCAGCGCATCCATATCATGGTATAAATACTCAGCAAGCAAAAAGAATCAACTATTGATACATGTAACAACTTGGATGAATCTCCAGAGAATTATGCTTGATGAAAAGTTATATACTGGATGATTCCATTTATATAATATTCTTGAAAACAAACCAAAAAAAATGACAAACAAGTGGTTTCTAGACATTAACAAAATCACTCCAAAATCACTGCAGGTGGTGACTGCAGCCATGAAATTAAAAAATACTTGCTCCTTGGAAGAAAAGTTATGACCAAACTAGACAGCATATTAAAAAGCAGAGACATTACTTTGCTGACAAAGGTCCATCTAGTCAAAGCTATCGTTTTCCAGTAGTCATGTATGGATGTGAGAGTTGGACTGTAAAGAAAGCTGAGCACTGAAGAATTGATGCTTTTGAACTGTAGTGTTGGTGAAGACTCTTGAGAGTCCCTTGGACTGCAAGGAGATCCAGCCAGTCAATCCAAAAGGAAATCAGTCCTGAATGTTTACTGGAAGGACTGATGCTGAAGCCAAAACTCCACTACTTTGGCTAGCTGATGCGAAGAACTGACTAATTGGAAAATACTCTGATCCTGGGAAATACTGAAGGCGGGAGGAGAAGGGGACAACAGAGGAGGAGATGGTTGGATGGCATCACTGACTCGATGGACATGAGTTTGAGCAAGCTCCAGGAGTTGGTGACGGACAGAGAAGCCTGGTGTGCTGCAGTCCATGGGGTCACAGAGAGTTGGACATGATTGAGCGACTGAACTGAAGTGAGACATTACCAATGGGAGGGAAGTATGTATGTCTATAAAAGATGCCACGGGTGATCTTGTGGTGATGGAATTACTCTTCATTTTGATTGAACCAATGTTAATATCTTGGTTGTGACATTGTACAATAGTTTTGCAAGATGTAACCTTTGGAGGCAACTGGGCAAAGGATATATTAGCTCTGTCTGCATTATTTCTTACAATTCTATTGAATCTACAATTGTTTTAAAAGAAAAAATTAATAAAATGTGGTTTTCGAAGGATATTTATTACATAGTCAAGTGCTCTTATAACATGTGAAAAAGAAAAATATGAAAACATTTTAAGTAATGACAAATTTAGAGTATATTTTATATATGTGCTAAGTTGTGTATATACTATGTACATCAGTTCAGTCGCTCAGTCGTGTCCGACTCTTTGTGACCCCATGAATCGCAGCATGCCAGGCCTCCCTGTCCATCACCAACTCCCGGAGTTCACTCAAACTCATGTCCATCGAGTCAGTGATGCCATCCAGCCATCTCATCCTTTGCTGTCCCCTTTTCCTCCTGCCCCCAATCCCTTCTAGCATCAAAGTCTTTTCCAATGAGTCAACTCTTCTCATGAGGTGGCCAAAGTACTGGAGTTTCAGCTTTAGCATCACTCCTTCCAAAGAAATCCCAGGGTTGATCTCCTTCAGAATGGACTGGTTGGATCTCCTTGCAGTCCAAGGGACTCTCAAGAGTCTTCTTCATCAACCCAGTTCAAAAGCATCAATTCTTCAGTGCTCAGCCTTCTTCACAGTCCAACTCTCACATCCATACATGACCACAGGAAAAACCATAGCCTTGACTAGACGGACCTTAGTTGGCAAAGTAATGTCTCTGCTTTTGAATATGCTATCTAGGTTGGTCATAACTTTTCTTCCAAGGAGTAAGTAGCGTCTTTTAATTTCATGACTGCAGTCACCATCTGCAATGATTTTGGAGCCCCCCAAAAAATACTATGTACATGTGCCTACACATAAACAAAATCTATATATATATTGAGCTTAACAAATGGGAATACTGAAATACAAGTAGTAGAAAGGAGAAAGATTTGTTTCTTTATTCTAATTCAGTACATTTTTAAGTTTTTTATAAAAAATGTTTGTATATTACATTTATAATCAGCAATAACAAAAATAAGCCAGCTTAAGTCATGCCCACCCACTGAACTCATATTGGGTTACCCAAAAAGTTCATTCCAGATTTTTCTATAAGACATTATAGGAAAACCTGAACAAACTTTTTGGACCAACCCAATACTTCAAAACTTGAGACCTTTTCTAGCAGAGTATCAGAAGAAATGGGAATTTACTGACAATCTGGATCTGATATTAAATAAATTATCCTTTCCTACTCTCCAAACTGATGGCTTTTATAATTAATGGGCTAATTTAACTGCAAATCTTCAAGTCAGTAATATTAATTAAAATGAAGACATGTAAATGACCTTCTGAAAGGGACTTATCTCTTAATTTGCCCACAAATGAGCACTTGCGATTACTTCTTAATCAATACCAGGAAGCTGGCTAGAATTAATGCCAGGTCTCTGAGTTTCAGCCACTTTTAAGAGCACTCAAGATCACCGCACGCAGACTGTTCAAGGCTGGCCCTATATTATCCTTTAATTTACCTGACCTTTCAGGCAGCGAGTGAATTTAAGGGCTTTATAGGCTTGGCCTGAGTAACTGGCAACTTTCATTACTTTAATCATTGACCAAAAGCTTTGGGAAATGTCAGCCTTTTCTATGCCATTGTTTAATATGTTAATAAGATCATTACTATCTGCCTTTGCTGAGAAGGGGTCTGATACATAAAAAGTGGTAGGAGGCTGGAGGTGGATGGGAATGAATAAAACTTTATTTTTATTTCCAAAAAAAATTAGAGTTACTTCCTCACTGTCTTCGTTCTTGCAATAGTTGTAACATAAATGTAGTTGTAGCAGTTCTCTAAGAATCTCTACGTGTGCCTGTGTGCTCAAGTCGGGTCTGACTCTTTGCAACCGGGTACACTGTAGCCTGATAGGCTCCTCTGTCCATGGGATTTCCCAAGCAAAAATACTGGAGTGGATTGCCATTTCCTCCTCCAGGGTATCTTCCCAACCCAGGGATTGAACCCACATCTCCTTCACTGGCAGGTGGATTCTTTCCCATTGTGCTACCTGGGAAACCCTAAGAATTGACACTAACAGGCAAAATGCATTGGCTTCTTATGTCAGATTTGAGTTGAAAGTCATCATAGAAGGTGAAAATCAAATATATTCCAAATGACCCCTGGCATCCCTTACACTGATTGACCACAAAGACTTGCTAATACAATTTGTCTATAACACATCCCTGTGAGAAATGGATGTTTCCTGACATATCAGTAAACAAAGGAGGTCACAGTCAAAGAAGGCAGCCACTTCCTATGATGAGTGCTGAAAAACTCAGGATGTGAAAACCCAGGAAACTGGCCTCGGAACCTGAGGTGCATATCAAAGGAATGACTTCAGTGAGCCCAGACTCTTGCATCTTCTTACACAGAAATGTGCTAAACTCCTTAACTTGGGATATCTGGTTTTCTTTCATTAAAAATCATCTTTTGGCATCCAGACTGCCTGCCTTTGTTACAAAACTTCTATATAACCCGACTTCTCCTCTCGCTTCTTCGATACAGTTCCCTCAGGGTTACTAGAGATGCTGCCTCCTGGACTTAAGTCCTAAAATTCCCACAGAATAAAACATAACTCTCAAATTTTAGGCTGTGAAAAAATTTTAAGTCCACACCTGCAGTTCTTCCTTTCAGGGCTAGCCTTAGGTTAGTTCACTTGCTTTCTCAAGGATGTTGTTCACTGTTTTTTTTTTTTTTCACATCTTAAGCGTTTTGTAGGTAGCTTTTGGCAGTAAAGAAACTCTTTGTAGAAGGTCCTTTTGTCTTGTCACTAACCTTAAACCAAGCACCCCCACATTCTACTCATTTCAGGTCCTAGCTCACCTTTCAAATCTTTTGATTACACAATACCTTGCCTATTCTGTTGGTTCTTTCCATTGATCAAAGGAGTAGAAATGAGAACTAAGTAATTAATAGATGACCAGAGCTCTTCCCTAACTTCCCCTTCAACAATCTCAAAAACAAACTGTGAATAAGATAGCATTTAAAGAAAGCTCAGGAGCAGTCCACAGGCCTGCACACAGACTGGACACAGTGCAGATGGTGACATTTTGATCCCCCATCTCAGTGGTTACCTGGACTTACTTCCTTTCTTCCCTTGGAAATTTCATGGCCGAACACTGAGTCCACTGTCCCCTGATCTCCACCCACCACCCAGATTACTGGCATTCTGATTAAAAGTAGCTTTTCTTTCTACCAACTTTTGCCAGTATTGATTTTTTTTTTTTAAGTGGCAAGCAGCCAGCCCTGGTTTGGTAACACTTTTACCAATTTGTCAATAGTTAGAAAGACCCTTAAAAACACTGGCATGTATTTTCAATATGTTTTGCCTGTATGTATCAGCTGTTCCAGGCTTGAATTCTTCCATTCCCTTGAAAATATAAGTGACTCAGTGCAGGAATTGCCAAGTTGAGTTCAGCTACTGTAGATAAATATTCGCATCTATCTAATGGCAGCACAACAGCTGTCCACTGCGTCATCTTCTCATGAGATCAGTGGTTACAGCTTCCTGCCAACTCAGTATAGGGTTTCTCCAAGTTAGAGACTGAGGTCTACAAGCAACATTAGAACCAAATCAGAATGCTTATTAGGGGCTTGCCAGGTGGCTCAAGTGGTAAAGAATCCACCTGCCAATGCAGGAGACACAGGTTCGATCTCTGGGTGGGGAAGATCCCCTAGAATAGGAAATGGCCACACACTCTGGTATTCTTGCCTGGGAAATCCCATGGACAGAGGAGCCTGGTGGGCTACAGTCCACGGGGTTGCAAAGAGTCAGATACAACTGAGCATGTACACACACTATAGCAACACACACATACAGAACGTTTATTAATTCAACAGCCCTACTGCAGAAAAAAAGTGTAGCATATCTATTTTATTGCTTGCCTTCTTTTCTAATAAAGGGAAAAGTGATGCAAAATAAATAAGTGGGAAAAATACTGAATAAAATAAAAATAAGTAAGTGGAAAAAATCTAAAAAGACAAGGCACCACAATTAATTCTCCACTGGAAGTGAGGCAATTACAAAAATTATGCCTGTTTTCAGAGACAGATGGATGGAACAGTAGCTCTCAGCTGGCTCAGTTCTTAGCTACATCCTCCTCGCCTTGCTCACAGCTGGGTTGACCACTCAGGCAGCTTCTGGATTCCAATAGGTCATTTCAATGCTTCCAACTCCACATCTGACTCACACCCCTGACAACGTTCATGGATATGGGTCTGACATTCTACGTTTGACCCTCCCTTTAACCACGAATATAGTGTGTGTTCACAGACTTCTCAACGACATTTTACCCTGGTCTTCAGAATGGGATGAAGGGGGCACCGGGCAGGACCACACTTGGTGACATGCCCGGAGCTGTCGTCTATTGCAAAGGTTCCTTGGCAGGCATGAGGATGAGGCTAATCACTGAGTTACGGGCTTCCCTGGTGACTCAGAAGGAAAAGAATCTGCCTGCAATGCAGGAGACCCAGGTTCAATCCCTGCATTGGGAAGATCCTCTAGAGAAGGGAAAGGCAACCCATTCCAGTATTCTTGCCTGGAGAATCCCATGGACAGAGGAGCCCAAGGGGGTGGGCTACAGTCCATGAGGTCACAAAAAGTCAGACACAATGAAGCTACTTAACATACACAGTCTGATGTCAGCTCTTTGGACAGAGTTTTGTTTCTTCATAAATCACCTATGTCTCAGGCTTTCAGGATGCTTCAATAGGAACGCTCCTCAGTGGTGGAGAAGGAAGGTGTGAATACAGTAACATGTTTGCCCCAGTTTTTCTTTGTTTTCTTTCATTTTGTGATTCTTTTACACACCATGTCAATAATGGATGTGATCTTAATCTTGGAGATGGCTGCCTGGGATTAAAAACTATATTTGCCAGACATCAGTTGGCTGACCAGGAATAAATTATTTATCTTCTCTACACCTTGCATTTTCTTATCAATTAAGGGGAAAGACCACTTCCTTTGGAAGACTGATAGCAGGGTGAAATGAGCACCCTCTGGGAACTTCTGAGCACCTTCTGGTAACCCAGAAAACCCTCAAACCCTTGCTTCCTTTGTTTCTTTCCCCCTGGTTTCTGCCCTCTGTACTGTCTTTTTCATTCTTGATGAGCCCTAGCACCTAATGTCAGGCTCCTTCAAAAGTTCTTTTCTCAGTGGGATAGTAATTTAAAAATGTGGTATATAATAAAAAAAATATACTTGATATTTGTCAGTTTCTGGAACAGATTCTAAAACCTTTGGGATTTCCTGTGATAAGAGTGTCTTTTGTTGTTCACAAGGAGACCCTTTCGATCTTACCTGAGTTTATGTTAAAGAGGTGACTCTTAGGAGACAGAAGCCCTAGATAGCTTCGGGGAGAGAGCTGGTTGCTGAAAGAAGCAACCACACAATTAGAAGATTGGAACTTTCAACCCCACTCCCTCTGGGGAGGAGCCTGTGTGCATGCTAAATCACTTCAGTTGTGTATGACTCTTTGAGACCCCATGGACTGCAGCACGCCAGGCTTCCCTGTCCTTCACCATCTCCCGGAGTTTGCTCAAACTCACATCCATTAAGTTGGTGATGCCATCCAACCATCTCATCCTCTGTCACCCCCTTCTCCTACCCTCCGTCTTTCCCAGCATCAGGGTCTTTCCAATGAGTTGACTCTTCGAATCATGTGGCCCAATATTGGAGCTCCAGCTTCAGCATTAGTTCTTCCAATGAATATTCAGAGTTTATTTCCTTTAGGACTGACTGGTATGATCTCCTTGCTGTCTAAGGGACTCTCAAGGGTCTTCTCCAACACCACAGTTCAAAAGCACCAATTTCTCGGCACTAAGCTTTCATTATGGCCCAACTCTCACATCCATACATGACTATTGGAAAAACCATAGCTTTGACGACATGGACTTTTGTCGGCAAAGTGATGTCTCTGCTTTTTAATATGGTGTCTTGATTTGTCATAGCTTTTCTTCCAAGAAGCAATCATCTTTAATTTTATGGCTGCAATCACCGTCCACAGTGATACTGGAGCTCAAGAAAATAAAGTCTGTCACTGTTTCCATTTTTTCCCCATCTAAATTGGACTTACAAGCATGCTCTGGGAGCAGAACTACTTTGTATGCAGGGGACATACTGTACTATCTCCTCTGCCACTGCCATCACCCTAATCCAAGCCATCTTTATTTCTTACCTAGATCACCAGAATCATCTGTCTATGGGTCCTCTTGCTTCTATTCTTGTTTCCTAATGACAGCCACACCAAGGTTGATCCTGTCATTCTCCTTCGCTCAAACTTCTATTGGGTTCCCATTACATTGAGGATAGACCCAAATCCTTACCATGGCCCATGAAGTTCCTACAGATCTCACCCCTGTTTAGCTCTCCACACTCACAGCATGTTGGGGACATAGCACAGCATCCCTGCTGTTTCTGGTACACACTGAGCGTCCTTCTATCTCGGGGATCTGGCATTTTCCTGTATCTTGGCATGGCTTGCTCCTGTTTGCTACTTTGGCCTCTAAACTCCATCTTCTCATGAAGTCACCCTCTATTCCCTTATTCTGCCTTTTTTTTTTTCCTCTTGATAGCACTTAACACAGGATATCACATTATGGATTTATTTGGTTATATATTATGTCTCTTTCACTACAATAAAAGCTCCATAAGAGCAGGTCCTTTTCACCCTCCAGTTGTATTCTCAGCACCTACAATAATACCTGGCACAGAGAAGATGCTCAATGAATTTGCTGCATTAAAATGTCTGACTCCAATGCTGAGAAGAGAAAATACTTAAGACAATTGTAACTTCTTTTAAAGAAAATTCCTTAAAAAGATTATCTCTTGAAAAACATGTAGAAAATGAACATTCCCCAGTAAGCATTACATCTCTGGCACATTTATACCAGCACTATTTCCTGCCTTACATGACTGGCAAAGTGTTTTGATGACTGCTGTCATGTTTTGTAAAACCCCTTTAGCTACTTGGAGGAAAACACAAAATAAATGCAGAGTAATAATAAACCACCTCTCTGTTTGGTACTCATAATAATGTACATGAAGCTTTTGATGATTTAGTGAAAAATAAAGTAGGGGGTTTCTAGAGGTAAAGGAATAGATCAAGTCAAAATCATTACAGTCTGATCCAAGTGGCAAGAGTAAACCCACCTTGATTTAAACCTTGGAAATTCATGTCCTGATATCTTTCAACAAGGTGATAGCCTTCTACATTCAAGGCATTCTGTTAGCTGCTACCATTATTATACTCCAATCTAATCTTTAGTCAAACAGATAAAACCTTGGTTTTATTGTCTGCAACAGAGCTATCTCTTAATAAGCCAATATTTTCTCCCTTCTGAAAGTATATATATATAGGGACAGAGGCATCTAGAAGGCTACGAAGACTGCAAACCATGGGTTGCAAAGAGTTGGACATGACTGCAGCAACTGAGCGCATGCACACACACACACACACATATCACACTAAAATACTATAGACAAAGAATGAACAAGGAAACTGTGTGATTTAAACAGTCACCCAAAGCCAAGACGGTGTAAGTAATTAAAAGCTTACATGTGTTTGCCAGGGGTGTTTTTTTATTGCCTTATGTGTCAAGACAGTAGGTCTGCCAAGCCAAGGAAGAGCTGTGTTAGCCTTTAATGTAATATTTTAGAAGTTGTCCATTCATGTGAACTTTAATTTTATTGATTTTTTTAAATTAAGAAAAAAGCTCTCTGGATAAAGCCAGAGTTTTGGCTTAATATTAATATTTGTTGTTGTTCAGTCGCTCAGTTGTGTCCAACTCACTGCAACCCCATGGACTACAGCATACCAGGCTTCCCTGTCCTTTACCATCTCCCAGAGTTTGCTCAAACTCATGTCTATTGAGTGGATGATATCATCCACCATCCCATCCTCTGTTGCCCCCTCCTCCTCCTGCCCTCAATCTTTGCCAGCATCAGGGTCTTTCCAATGAGTAGAAATGATAAATTTCTAGAACTGTATATTTTGCTTTTAATATCTGATATGGGAGATAAAAATTAGTTTATCAATAGGTCATCTTGTTTTCTCCTCTTGGGAAAAACATAGGGGAAATGATTAAAGAAAACACAAAAGCTTCCATTAATTTGTAAAGAAGTTTATAAATCTCAACAGAGGGGCAAATAGAGAAAAAGTTTAAGGCAGGGGAAAGAAGGTATTTGTCTTAGTTTTCAGATTGATTTCATTACTAACAATGACACACATAAAGACTCAACTTGTCTCTTGTCTGGTAAACTAAACTCATTTAAAATATATAGTTACTATTGGCATCTATGATTTCAAAAGAAGAGTTATGATTATAGCCCTGATTTGCAACATTTAAGCCTGCTAGGAATTCTTGGAAAAGTTGATAACATAAATACTGGGAATAAATTTAAAGGTATAACAAAAGTCCATTTTTGGGGTAGAGTTCCAAAAATGATCAATCCTAGGCTATACTTTGTCATATTTCAATTATGAGATGCTATACTTGATGCATATTCTTCCTGTAGAAGTCACCCCCAGGATACTTTATGGTATCAAATTCCACCAAGTGCTAAGGCTTCCTTCATTTTACTTTTTTACAAATTCAAATATGAAGAAATCATCATTACTGACTCAATCCCAAAAGGGAAAAGAAGTGGAAAGAAATTACACTAATAAAAATGGGATTTCCCTTTAATCAGCTTCTTATGAAGAAGAGCAAAGTAAACTTCCGATGCAGGATGAAAGTGATCACACCGCCAAGGTGGCACAGGACTAAAGAAATATACGGCCAATGACTTCCTCCTCTGAGAAACAAAGCCCATCACCATGCTCTCTCTTGGACAAGTGCATTAGAGCACTGAGTGATGCAGAGATGCTTAATGGTCCCAGGGCAGGTGCATCGCCCTTTCTGACAGCGCTCATTTGCATATGCACGTTTAATCCCAGCAGGAAGTGTGCATTCAGGGTTCCCCCAGGACAGAAATACAGACGCTCTCAGGTAAAAGCAGTTCTTCATAAACTTTATAACCTCATTCCAAAACTCCAGTTGTCAGTGAACAGCTTTCCAGATTGACTTCTTAAATCAAGAAAATGTCACACGTGTACAGTAACTGGACTAATCTTTTCTGTAAATTGCTGCCTGTGGTTTTCAAAAACATAGTAAATTGCTGGCAATTGACAATGTGTCTCCCTGCATGGCTAACTTCACTTCTGCACAGTTAACAAATCAGTCTTAAATTATTCATCAGATCACCCAATGTCTAGGCTCTTCTGACTGCCATTGATTTCAGGGACCAGTAGCCTGCATGCCTTTTATACTAAAGTGAAATGCACACCATGTTCTGGGCATATAAAATTAATTGCATGTAGGAAATAACAACTATCCTCTATCTCAGGATCTCACTTAAGGGTGAGGGCAGCTTACTCCACAATCAGTGCTGCTGCTGTTCTCTGCTGCCTCAAAGCAGGACAGAGCCTTGTTGCACACTAATACTTAAAATAGCCTTAATGCCCTTGATAATTCAAATACATGGAGGAAGTGTTTTCTCTATTAATTCCACAATTAAGGACCAGTGCAAAATGACGAACTATATGTACAAGCTAAAACACAGATGGTCCATGCAGAAATGATGCCATCAAACCACTGCATTTTTGTTCTAGAAAAAGGGTCAAATCAACTCTCCAGACATGTTGACCAAATTGAATTTTGGTTGCTAAAATGAGTGTGGGGATAGAGTGCTTATTCTGAAAGGACTCTAACTCAATGCCATTTTTCTTTTGGCAGCACACAGAGGATTTTGCTGGAAGCATGTTTGTCCTTCTTTGAAATACTTTTTGAATCACTGACTGGCTCTAAGTTAAATAGAGCAGTTGTGCAAGGAAATAGCCTCATATCTGAGGATCATATTTGTCTATTTAGGGCTTCCCTGATGGCTCAGTGGGTAAAGAATCTACCGGCAATGCAGGAGACACAGGAGACTCTTGTTCGATCCCTGGGTCAGGAAGATTCCCTGGAGTAGGAAATGGCAACCCACTCCAATATTCTTGTCTGGAGAATCCCATGGACTGAGGAGCCTGATGGGCTACAGTCTAAAGGGCCAAAAAGAATCTAATACAACTAAGAAGCTAAACACGCAGTACGTATGCTACGGTCTGTAAACCATTCATTCATTTTGTCTCTTGATGCTCAGGAAAATTAACTCCAGGCCATCTCAAAAGGATATCCAGCATTCTGGTATTTTCTCCCAGCTGTGCCTAAACAGATCATTTTCAGGCCACTGGTAGTCAGGTATAACCTGAAATTTTCGCTCCCTTGTGGTCCTTACATGACCACCTTCTAAAGGTAGTGACCTTGGCTCCGATTCATGTAACCCTATGGAACTCTCTCTCCACTATATGCTGGCTAGAGGAGAGTACTGGATGGAGGGAAAAGAGTACTGGATGGAGGTGGGCGGAGTGACAAAACCTCGTTATAGGAAGTTGAAAACAAATAGCAGCTCAAAGCACTTTTCTCTCCAATGGTAGGTCAATAACAGCATTTGTGTCTATGAAGGTCAGCATGGTACTTGTTCTTTCCTGAGAGTGTACAATCCTCATGCCATCTTCCTTAGAAAACCTTACCTGATCCTGGTGATACTGTGTTCCTTGTTCTATGGTATCAGAGTCCTTTTCGATTCATTATCCTAATACTGGTGACATTTTCTTGCTATTACTCATTTAATTTCCTATGGTAAGAACATTTTATGAGGCAGAAATAGGATGGAGCCCTAGTGCCTGGCACAGTGCTTTGGACCAAATAAATGCTTAGTAAAACTGTCTGTACAATTATACATGATTTGTTGGGTATTTATTTTTACCTGCATATTTCAAGTCCTCCCAAAGTGGTTTAAACACATTTTCTAATCTGAAAGAAGTCTGTGTGGGAAATTCAGGGCTAATATAAAATCTCCATGGAGTTAGGGTCCCAGGCTCCATTTTTTTTTTTTTTTTTTTGTACTCAATTATTCTCATGCATGGCTGATATCCCTAAGGTTACCTCATGGTCTAAGATGGCTGGCACCTCTCTGGTAGCAGAATAGGGGCCCTCAAAGAAGTTTATGTCCTAATTCTCAGAGCCTGTGAGTATGGTACCTGATATAATTGACATGGGGCTTCCCTGGTGACTCAGAGAGTAAAGAATCTGCTTGCAATGCAGGAGACCTGAGTTTGATCCCTGGGTTGGGAAGATCCTCTGGAGGAGGAAATGGCAACCCACTCCAGTATTCCTGCCCGGAGAATCCCATGGAAAGAGGAAACATGTGGACTACAGTCCAAAGGATCGCATAGAGTTGGACATAACTGAAACGACTTAGCATGCATGCAGGGAAGAATTAGCCAGTGTGGAGACCGTGACATCAGCAGGGGCCATTACCAGTGACTGGAATAGACTAAGGCTGGCATGAGGTCAGGATCTCTGCAAACTTCACCATCAGCTCAAGGTTGGCTGTAGAAGCTGACTACGTCCTCTCTTTTCTCCCCGAGGAGTGGAGTCAAGGGAAGGGAAGAGAGAGAGGTGACCAAGGCCTTAGGCATGTCAGCTTTACTGAGTGGAGAACAGGTTTGAACCAGACAGGAGACTAATTTTCCATGACCATACTTGTAATACAGAATCTGTTACCCAACGTAATAAGCAATGGGAATAGGGTAAGAGACAGAACAGTTGGGAGATGGTTTATTCAAAGAAGCACAGCCATTTCATGACTATAATCCACTGAGCTGAGATAATAGCCCAGTTATTCAATTATATTTGCACAGGCTTTGTTCAGTAACTCTTACTCTGCAGCAATAAACAGAGCTGCTCTTGATCAAATAATATATCCATCTGTTCTTTTGACAAAAATATTTGAACTTCTACAGAAGGGTACAAGGTTATCACACAAACTTGTGATTAAAAACTCCAAACACCGCCCAGGCTGCAGCAATTACTTAGTTATTGCGGTTTCTATATATCATTGGACTATAACATAGCAGCAAATTGGATTTTTTGAGCAAAGGGTATCAAAATGTTTGTATTTGATGAAATATATGAAAATATAATACTGAGTTTAGACGTGCTTATAATTTTCTTTATTGTGGAAAAGAAGCTACAGGGGAAACAGTTATCTTACCACACAAAGAACGTCAAAGATGTTATTTTCAGAAGTTATGTTTATTTAGACCCAGACCCAGGGAAAAAGTATAGTTTAAGTCCATTGGAATAAGAAACGCATAACTATATTTACACTGCCTTGCTACTTTTAAAAAAAACATAAAATAATTGCATCACTTAGGGAAAGGACTGTATAGGAAACAAAAAATAAACATTTATAAGTTTGGGGGCTTCATTTTGATTTAATACCCAGAAGCAGATTGTGATGGTTCTTTCTTTATACATTTTTAGTAACTGGATAGATGTTCACCGCCACCTCAATTGTCCCTTTCTGCACTAATATTATAAACAAAAATATTCTTTCAGGACATCATGATAAGTATATACCAATATATTAGTTCAGAATCTGAAATAGTTTGTTATTCTAGTAAACTGAAAGTTTATGCATTTTTCAAAGATTCTTATTGGTATAGAAATGCTATTCATCTCATGAAACAGTAAAATATCATTCCTATAGTTTCAAATGTAGGTATAATTTTGCCATGTTTCTTGGATGCTATTCCTATATCATTTGCTGATATAATATTATTCTCAAATAAAGATATTTTGTATCCTAGCTTCAGTCCTCCATAAACATCACATTTCAAGATTCTTTTTGAAAAATGTTCAAGGAGGAAGAAATTCAAAGGAAAGGATAAATGCAAGTTTAATACTCATTACTAGATTCAGTAAGTTACATTTATTTAAAGAAAGATATATACTATGTCTTTAGGGGCTTCCCAGCTGTCTCAGTGGTAAAGAGGTTATCTGCCAATACAGGAGCTGAGAGTTTGATCCCTGGGTTGGGAAGATCCCCTGGAGGAGAACATGGCAACCCATTCCAGTATTCTTGCCTGGAGAATTCCATGGACAGAGGATTCCATCAGGGTACAGTCCGTGGGGTGGCAAAGAGTCAGACATGACTGAGTGACTGAGCCTGCACTCATATATACTACGTATCACTGATTTTGTTTGAATCTGCCCACAGAAAAAGAATTCTTTAGAGACATAAAAGTATTTAGAATGCTTATTAATGGAGGGGCTGTATGCAGCTGAAGGGGAGAGACAGTTCTGTTTCCTATGCAGTAACTTGTACATGGAACTCTGAATTGTCTAAAAGTTTCCTACTTGACTGTGTCTGATCAAACCAAAGTTAGTGGAAGAATTCATCCTTGAAGGAAAGTGAATCATGATGAAGAAAGAGATTTTTCTCAGTAAGTACAGAGGAACAATTCAGGCTGGGTAATGAGAATGAACCTTGAAAAAGAAGGATGATGTCATTGACCCTGCCAGACTGCTCCGGTGAAATATTCAACTGAAGAATCTCACGAGAGAAGAGAACGCTTGTGAGTGAATGGTGACGATTTAAGTCAAAAGAGGACAAGAAAATGCTATTATTGCTATTTGGAGAAATAGCTTAAATTTCTTTAAGAATCAAAATATCCACAAATCAGGTACTATGGAAAACATGCAGCCGTTAAGACAGGATATAAAGAAACAAATGTAGGTAGTTTTTCTTTTATGCGAAGGCAACGTGAACACAGGTACAGAGGAGGTATCAGGGAGGGCTCACCTGTTTCCCTTTCAGGCTTCTTCCTAAGTTTTAGGAAACTCTTGGTCAAAGCTCATAGCTAATAAAAGTCTTCAGAGAACTTCTTCATATTCATTTTTTACATCTAGATTATGCTCATGCACAGTAGCACACAGTCAGAATTCTAGGAAAATGTAACACACTGAAAATTCTCTAGGATCAGTAATGAGTAAGTTACACACATTTTTCAGGAAATGACAGAAGAAATACTAACCTAAAGTTTCTACAATTTGGAGTAATCGAAAAGATGCCTTAAGGCATCAGTTTAATTTTGGAGGGATTAAAAACAAATACAACAAATATAACTTATCTTTCAGTATCTTTAAATGTAACAAATGAGTTGGGTTTTCATATTTGCATTCTGAATGGATGCCTAGGAAGAAAAAAATGATTTCAAGTCTTGCGACTTCCAAAGAAGCAGCAATAACTTATTAATTGTACCCTTGGTGATCTTAAAGTACAACATGAAAAACTGCCTTGGAGAATCCAAAGACGCATAAAGTTCCTCCCAGGGGGAGCAGGAGAGACAGTAGCAGAATCTAGCTACAGAAGTATTTCAAAAATGCTATTTACATGTTGAAGGAAAGGGTTTAATTAATCGTATTACAGCTGCGAAGTTAACATGCAGATCTGAGGTCCTAGCACCAGGGACTGTTACATACTTTTTAAACAAGTCACTCAATCCTACATATTCCCCTTTAACAGCTCTTGCATAGTAATAAATATATGTCCCACAGGTTTGCAGAATGAGGGTCGAGATGTCTGTTAATTTCTCACTAATAAGAAAGATGATGATGTTGATGGCAATTATAAGAACCATTTTTTACTGAAACCTCACAATATTCCAAGATCCTTTCTAAGTTCTTTGTATGAATTACAAACAATTTCAACAACCTGGCATGCTGTAGCCCATGGGGTCGCAAAGAGACATGACCTAGCGATTAAACAACAACAACAATAAAATTAATGCTGTGGTTTTTCCTCATTTTGCAGAAAAGGAAACTGAGATTCCAGTAGATTATGAAAGTACAGGCACTTTTGGTCACCTACCTACAGTCATCCCCAATCTCACCATACAGGCACACATTTCCTAAAACAGCACATTCATTTCCTTCAAGTTATAGAATCCAGGGAGAATGTCCAGGGAGACCCTCAGGACCACAGGGACAAAAGCATGATGCCAAGCAAAAGAAAATCTAAAGATTGTGATCAAGAGTCCCCTTAAGAGGCCAGAGGTATGATCACTCATGGTCAGCGAGTACACTATTAGTTTACAAGAATGGTTCAGTAGTGCCTGTCACTGGAATAACACCCAAATCCATAAAGGTGTTGTGGAAATTAAGCTGAATCTGGTGTTTGGAGAAAGATTCACCACTTTACAATGGACATTTTAGGCAAAAATCAAAGTAGAGTGAGGCTTTTATTGATCTGTCCAAGTATATAATTCCAAGAAATGACTTCATGAACTAGAAGGAGAGAGAGGACTCTGGAGAGTTAGTATATAAAGACGCACATATGAACAAGGATTATTTTATGAAATGGGGTACAACCTGGGAAAATGGCAGAGGTGCCTGGGTTTATCAAGGGTCCTTAACGCTGCTCTAGTTTTCAGAATAGATTCCTGACAGACTGGAATTGAGACTCACCTGTGGCTAGCCAGGGAGCAATTACCAGGCTTGGAAACAGGAAGCAGAAAAAGATCAACAGAAAATCTTTAGGCCTTTTGAAATCGTCTGTCTTTTTAATGATCTAGAATACTTGGTGGACTGCTTAATGGCATTTGCATGGGTCATAAAATGAGTAACTGGGACCTTATACCCACATTTTTAACTCTGAACCCAAAGAAATGAGGGGCAAAAAATCCTTGATGTTTTTCAAGGATTCACATTGAAATTCATGTGAAATTCACATTCACATCATCCACATCTATGTTGAAAGCCAGTTACAAGAAACAGTTCACAAAGGTCATCTTGGGCAGTAGAGCGAAATCAACTTTTGTGGGAAAAATCACTGATACTATTATTTTAATTTCAAATTTTTTCTTAAAATTACATCACATTTGAAGCCTACCTGAGTTTCTATTTGGTAACAATGCTAAACACCAAACAAACACTGATTACTATCATTATTGGTGATGCTGGTCCTGTTTTTATATTTCACAGAGACTTTTAGGATTCAGCGATTTGCCTAAGGGCCCATGGTTTATAAGTGCTACAGACAAGATTTGAATGAAAGGCTTATGATTTGAGATTTAGTCTTTTTCAACACACTATGATGCTAATTCCATAGAACAAATTTCCTCTGGTCTAATTTATTCCAAACCAGTTAACAGAGAAGAAAATAAAAGATGATTTCCGTCCAGTGAAATAAAAACATGATTTAAACTGACCATTCAAATCAGGACACAGAAAATGTTATGGGTTGAAAAATGCTATGCTTAACTTATTAGTCACAATTATTTTATTCACAATATTTGCATTTTTAAATTACTTTATAATCTGCATGTTACAGATGATAACTGAGCACTGATTTAAGCCCTTTTTTCTGTCTTAGAAATTAGTGGTGAAATGCAATTAATAGCACAAATACTAAAGGTAGATGTTGGTGCATTTCTATGCAACTCAGTTTTAGGAATGTCATTTCTGGTTCCTGAATACATTTGCCAATGTAAGAACTAATTATACAATTATTATAGTGTAGAACAATCAACTCTGAAGGTTCTAGAGAAAACCCTTCAGGGATCTTTGCTCTTAGTTACATGAAAAATTCTTTATTACCCTATGGACTTCAATGGAGCCTAACAATTCTAAAAGTCTCTGTGCTGGTCAAGGCAAATGTTTCTAAGATCTAAACCACAAATGCTACTTAAAGAAAATCTGACATTATTATGCAACAATAGAATAAGTTGGCACAAAGATAGTTGAAAACAAGAAACCTAGAAAAATAGGTTAAAACTTTCTTATTCTTTTTGTAATTACACTGTTAAATTTCTTCTCTATGATTTCAAATGACAACTGCACTGGTTTATGAGAAAAATACTTAAGAAACATAACGAGAAGTTTAACCTAAGGTGCTCTTCCATTTGGGTGGTAATCAAAAGATGGTTCTGCAAGAGTCATAATGAAAATTGTGTGCTTTGCTGACATGAGTTCTGGACAGACAGAAATAACATTTGTATCATGTTGCATAAAGACAGCTCTGATCAGGATTCACAGAGAAGTCAACACACTGATGTACATAGTTGTTAGTAAACATATGCTCCCTCTAAATATAATGAGTATTTCCTTCTCTGTCAAACTTTTTTCTCAGAATTGATATTCAAACAAAGATGGCAACTTGCTTTTCATATCTGTTACATTTTGGTCAATTCCTTTCCCCACTTTAAAGACAAGAATGTTTAAAGCCATTTTTTCACTTAACATTTGGCGCTTGTGGTCACTGGGATGAGAGGCTTTTTAAAACTGGACATGAGTATATACTGGAAGCTGAGTCCCACTGCAGCTTAGCAAACTAAATTATAAAGCTACTGTTTTCGAGTTTCATTGTTATTTACATGCTCCCAAGGTCATTCTTTTCTAAATGATATCCAAACTCTTTTTTGAATAGTATTCCATTTGTAACATTGTTTTGATTATTATATATACTTAGTATTCCATTTGTAATGCTGCTTAGGTTACTGTATATGTGCATATATATAAGTATTCAATTTTAATGTTATTTAGATTGTTACATATACTTAGTATTTCGTTTGTAATATATGTACACTGTAAAGATGTATATATATTAGTATTCCATTTGTAACGTTACTTAGATTATTTATTAAGTGTACTCTTTTTAAAAGTGTACTTTAAAACCATCATGAACTTACCTTAGAGAGCCCACCTACTTCCAAATAGAAGCAGATAATAAACACATTCCAGGTGACCCAGAGGGCAGTCCATACTGTATACTGGAAAGAAAGTGTGGGGAGGGGAGAGAAAAAGAAGAAAAATGTGGAGATGAAAGGAATATATATTCAATAAGTCAATAATAAAAATGTCAATAAATCTGTCTTCTGGGATGAAACAGGGCATGCTCAGAAGAGTGCTCTTTATTGGGTCTCCTAAGATTTCTAGAAATTAGAAATCCAATAGTTTCTACTGCTTTCAGTAGATGTCAATAAAACTAGATTTATTTTGAAAGTGCTTTGCTGGCTTGCAGATGCAAGTGAAATCCAAGTGCTGATTTGATTTCTGTTTTCTGAGTACTAACTTTTCCAAGGGATACAATTATGCAAATTTTCTGTGGGCTATCTAGTCAGCTAGTCAGTCGTGTTCAACTTTTTATGACCCCATGGACTGTAGCCCACCAGGATCTGTTCATGGGATTCTCCAGGCAAGAATACTGGAGCGGGTTGCCATTCCCTCCTCCAGGGGATCTTCCCAATCCAGGTATCAAACCTGGGTCTCCCTCATTGCAGACAGATTCTTTACCACCTTAGCGAGCAAGGAAGCCCATCTAATAAGCTAGCTAGCTTTTAGTTATAATATTAAATCATCATGGTCTTAGGAATATTAGTCAAAACCCTTCACTTCCATATCACTGAATGAGAATCATGTGGAAAAATGGATATGTGGAGTAAAATTAACCAACTTTCAACTGTTGGACTATTTTATTGAATGGAATGTATGCCCCTAATATAATGATAGGCTATAACGTGAACATGTAAAATATTTTTTAAAAGCATAGAAATTAATAACTAGGATTGCTGCTTCTACTGCTAAGTCGTTTCAGTCATGTTCAAGTGTGTGACCCCTTAGATGGCAGCCCACCAGGCTCCACCGTCCCTGGGGTTCTCCAGGGAAGAACACTGGAGTGGGTTGCCATTTCCTTCTCCAATGCATGCAAGTGAAAAGTGAAAGTGAAGTCACTCAGTCGTGTCCAACTCTTCACGACCCCATGGACTGCAGCTCACCAGGCTCCTCCGTCCATGGGATTTTCCAGGCAAGAGTACTGGAGTGGGGTGCCATTGCCTTCTCCAAATAACTAGGATTCAGTTCAGTTCAGTTCAGTCGCTCAGTCGTGTCCAACTCTTTGCGACCCCATGAATTGCAGCACGCCAGGCCAGCTGATCTCCTTCAGAATGGACTGGTTGGATCTCCTTGCAGTCCAAGGGACTCTCAAGAGTCTTCTCCAACACCACAGTTCAAAAGCATCAATTCTTCAGCGCTCAGCCTTCTTCACAGTCCAACTCTCACATCCATACATGACCATAGGAAAAACCATAGCCTTGACTAGACGGACCTTAGTCGGCAAAGCAATGTCTCTGCTTTTGAAAATGCTATCTAGGTTGGACATAACTTTTCTTCCAAGGAGTAAGCGTCTTCTAATTTCCTGGCTGCAGTCACCATCAGCAGTGATTTTGGAGTCCCCCAAAATAAAGTCTGACACTGTTTCCACTGTTCCCTCATCTATTTCCCATGAAGTGATGGGACCGGATGCCATGATCTTCGTTTTCTGAATGTTGAGCTTTAAGCCAAATAAGCAACATATTTCCATGATGGGAAAATACCTTCCAATTACATCCCCAAACTCTCTAAACATGCCAGCCTTATTGATTAATTGGTTTTATGAATGTATTACGTATTAGGAAATGCCTTTCTCAAGAGTATTAGTCAGACTGAATTAAGGTACCCTCAGATCAAGACTCATCAGAGGAGATGGTCTTAGGGTTCAATTCATCCAGCCACTTTCTTTTTTTAATTTTTTATTTTTAATTGGAGGATAATTGCTTTACAATGTTGTGTTGGTTTCTGCTGTACAACAATGTGAATCAGCTGTAAGTATACATACATCCCCTCCCTCCTTAGCCTCCCTCCCACTCACCACCCATCCTGCCCTTCTAGGTCATCATAGAGCACTGAGCTGAGCTCCCTGCGTCATACAGCAGCTTCACATTAGCTGTTCACACATGGTAGTGCAGGCATGCCAATGCTCCTCTCTCAGTTCGTCCCACCCTCTTCTTCCCCGCTGTGTTCACAAGTCTGTTCTCTTCATCTGCATCTTTATTCCTGCCCTGTATATAGGTTCATCTGTACCATTCTTCTAGATTTCGTATAATGCATTCATATATGACATCTGTTTTTCTCTTTCTGCATCCAGTCACTTTCTCAAGCAGACAAAGACACTAAGGTCTGGAAAACTGACATACAGGACAGCTTGAATGAGGAAGGAATTTGCCACAGCAGCAAAATGAATACACCAAGTACAATGGGTTGCTCACTCATTTTATTTTACTACAAAAATCTATGAATTCTTAAATAGACATACTAATTCAATTATTGCTCTTTACTGTTAAATCATGATAAATGGTGAAATAACTTATTGTTAATACTAAACTAAGTATTAAAATGATTTATTAATATTAGTTTCTTCTATGCTCTGCCAAATAACAGGCTCATGAATTTTAAACACTATAAAACAGCCATATCCTTACTAGAAACCTTATCAGAAGCTTTTAAATTTTTTTCTAAAATTCAATTTACATTTTTTATCTTTATCATTTATGATTTTTAAAGAGTAATACATTTATAATAATGAGTTAAGCCTCCAAAATCACTAGAACTATAGAGGAGTTGGAAAATATGCCAAAAAGTTAACATCAGTTAAAATATACATTGATGCTTTTGGTATTTGCAGACACTGTTGATCTGCTGATATTTTCTGTTAAAGAGTCTTCCAGTCTGAGCGGGAAGTAGATGTTTTCTTAAAAATGCACCAAATGCATTGAAATGCACTTTTCTGACCCACAAAATATTCTTGTGAAAACTTAAAATAGCTAACCTACATCCTCAATGTATGCTTTTTGCAAACTGATAAAGTCATAAAACCACAACAAATTTTTAAAGATGTTACTAATAAGATGGCATCTGGTATTGGACAGTTTTCATTCTACATAAGTCTAATTATGGAGATAATTGAGTAAAAGAGCAGTGCAGACCACTAAGTCATGAGGAAAAATCTAGGGACAAAGGTTAAGGGGAGGACATAAAATAAAGCAGGACTAAAGTAAGAAAATGAACCAAATTAACTGCAAGACCACATAGTTCTTAATTATTAGGACTGCAAACCTACACCCCAAGTATTCTTTTAGAAAAGCAAATCAACTCAGAGTTACAGAAAATGAATATTGAGGCAAATCTATTTAAAGTCAAAGCACAAACTTCATGACAGAAGTGTATTCTGATACATCACAAGTTGTACTATTGATGTCACTTCTGAACCTTCAAAGGTAAATTGATCAGACTGAGTACTATAGATTCCAACTGTCAGCTCTGAAATTCCTAACAATAACAACAGCTATTACTGAGCTGCTTTCTATTGTTCCTTTCTAAGAACTTTACATAGATTAAGTCATTCAGTCATCACACTAAGACCAAGGTAATCATTTGATCATGCAGTTAGTGTCAGACTTGGGACAGGCACTCTGGCAAGAGCTGGAGTGCTCAGGCATTATATGACTCCAGAGCTGGAGTGCTTAGGCATCAAATGATAAGCTTCATTTGAAAAAATTTTAGGAAAAGGACTACAGGTTAATTTGCAAGTTAACACTTTCCCAAATTTTCCATTTTATCAAATGATCAATTCACCAATTTATCAAAAATTTACTTCTTTCATATATATTTTATAGCCAGTTATATTTTTGAAATGATTTCTTTTTTATTTTGCTATTAATGTGTCATGCATTATATAGACATCAGGATTTTTAAAAGTAATATTGTAAGTTTCTTTATTCTAATACATTGGCCTGTTGAGAACAAAGAATATCTATATGGTTGAATTTTGGATTGCTTTGAGATGGAAACTTCATACCTCAGTGTGCACCTGAGACCCAAATCTGTACATAGGGAAAAAAGGAAGGATTTCTTAGCGGCACTAATAGCACATCCAAAGGAGTTTTGCTGAGGTAGAAAGTATCAGGACAACATATGGTATAAGATACTGGCTATCCTCCTTGTCATCTTTTTGACGAGTATTAATTTCTTTTTAGGATTTCCCTGGTGGCTCAGCGGTAAAGAATCTGCCTGCTAATGGAGGCACAGGTTTGATCCCTGGTCCCAGAAGATCCCTTGGAAAAAGAAATTGCAATCCACTCCAGTATTCTTGCCTGGAAATCTCATGGACAGAGGAGACTGGTGGGCTAGAGTTCATGGGGTTGCAAAGAGTAGGTCACAATTTAGTGACTGAACAACAACAAACTTATTTATGCAATTGAAACTAGAATTTTTAAAAAGAGATACATTCCATTTTAAACAAATATCTTTTGGTCATCATGGAGTATGTCTACAAACTCAGACAGTCACACAGATATACCTGCAGTATAGAAGACGTAACTTCTCAAAGTAAAGAAAAATTCACTCTGCATAATTATTTATCCATCTATTTACCTATCATCTCTATATAATCTATCAACTATTTATCTATCCTACTTTGCTTATGTTCAGTACACATACTTTAAATCCCAATTTAATTAGACAGTGCCTATAAAGATGAAAAACCATTTATGTTTTTCCATGTGGCTTCCAGGATATTGCATATTTTTATGAGGATATTCAGCATTTTTTAATTGAAATGAACTTTAGAAGTCTCCCAGTATATTTTTTTTTTCTCATTGAGCAATTAGTCTATAACATAAATTATTTTTTACTTCCCTAGCTTGTTTTTCAATTACCAAGAAGACCATTCATTAATTCATTCACATGTGTATCAATTAGATATAGTAGTATACACAATTGGAGAAGGCAATGGTAACCCACTCCAGTACTCTTGCCTGGAAAATCCCATGGACGGAGGAGCCTGGTAGGCTGCAGTCCATGGGGTCGCTGAGAGTCAGACACAACTGAACTACTTTACTTTCACTTTTCACTTTCATGCATTGGAGAAGGAAATGGCAACCCACTCCACTGTTCTTGCCTGGAGAATCCCAGGGATGGGGGAGCCTGGTGGGCTGCCGTCTATGGGGTCGCACAGAGTCGGACACAACTGAAGCAACTTAGCAGCAGCAGCAGCAGCAGTATATACAATATATTACGCTTATTTTTTAAAAAGGATCTGTTTCTTGCTCAGTCATTGTTCTAACAATTTTTGGAGTTTAGTATTCATGTCCAAGGGGATTTAAATCTGAGACCATTGAATATGAACCTAATACTCTTAATTGCCATTCTGAACAGTAACTCTGGGGGAAGATTTATGATAACATAGTAGGGATATTTCCCTATGTACAGAGTACATGTGTGTTCAGTTGTGTCTGACTCTTTGTGACCCTTTGGACTGTATATAGCCTGCCAGGCACCTCTGTCCATGGGATCTCCTAGGCAAGAATACTGGAGTGGATTGCCATTTCTTCCTCCTAGGTATTTTTCTGACCCACGGATCGAACCCATGTCTCCTGTGTCTCCTGCATTGGCAGGCAGATTCTTTACCAGCTGAGTCATCTGGGAAGCCCCATATTTTGCTGTATAATAATTCAAATGAAAAGAAGCTGCAATTCTTTGGATGTGAACCTTTGTATAAAAGTCCAAAGAACTAACTTATGGACATAGCATACTTACTTTGTTTTCTTTTCTTTTTTTATTCAATTTTTAAAGGAAGTTTTGGGTTACTTTTAATTCCAGTGTTAATCTGTATTCAAAAAATATCAAGTTAGCTAACATTTCTGCCTCTAAAGTAATATAAAGTTTCTTAGTTAAGTTATTATCCATGAAATAATAAAGATTTAAATAATTCTAGGGCAGAATCTGGAGAAGGAGATGGTACCCCACTCCGGTACTCTTGCCTGGAAAATCCCATGGATGGAGGAGCCTGGTAGGCTGCAGTCCATGGGTCACAAAGAGTCGGACACGACTGAAGCGACTCAGCAGCAGCAGCAGGGCAGAATCTCGGGGCTTCCCAGGTGGCACTAATGGTAAAGAACACACCTGCCAATGCAGGAGATGCCAGAGATGTGTGTTTGATACCCGGGTCAGGCAGATCCCCTGGAGGAGGAAATCACAACCCACTCCAGTATTCTTGCCTGGAGAATCCCATGGACAGAGGAGCCTGGTGGGCTACAGTCCATGGGGTCACGAAGAGTCAGACACAGCTGAGCAACTGAGCACACACAGACTCCAATAAGAGTTTAATATTATGCATACTAAAGTCTTTCTTGCTGCAAGTCCAACTCTGTGAAACATCTTTCTGGTAGATCATACGGTGGCTTTGCAGAGGTTCTCTTTCAAGGAAGAAAAATGAAGCAGGAATTGTTTAGCCCTTGCAGTCAGCCAAGGGACAGAAATGCTCTCCTGTACCCGGGGTGGCAAGTTTGAGCACAGAGTCTGCTGTGAGCTGGCTACCTTCACCTCTGTGTGATGCAATGAAAGATACTCCCAAAGTGAGTTTTGAGACTCAGAGAGTTGATGCATTTATAGAAAAAACTATAACTTTTTTCTTTTTGATAGGAGTGATTGAATTAAACCAAAACAGGAAGATGCTGCTGCTGCTGCTAAGTCGCTTCAGTCGTGTCCGACTCTGTGCGACCCCACAGACGGCAGCCCACTGGGCTCCGCCATCCCTGGGATTCTCCAGGCAAGAACACTGGAGTGGGTTGCCATTTCCTTCTCCAATGCATGAAAGTGAAAAGTGAAAGAGAAGTCGCACAGTCGGGTCTGACTCAGCGACCCCATGGACTGCAGCCTACCAGGCTCCTCCGTCCATGGGAGTTTCTAGGCAAGAATACTGGAGTGGGGTGCCATTGCCTTCTCTCAACAGGAAGATGGCATGCTGCTTAGTCTTTTGGTTTTCTTCTAGTGACGCAATCACTTGCATTGCAAGAATTCTACTGAACACCATATATTTATTCAGGTTCAATGAGCATTTTAGAGTGTGTTACTCCTCATTACAATTCCTTACATTTGCTTCGTATTTCTCACAACCTTCTTATACATACATGTAGCCTAAAATATTCCCCTCTAGAAAAGAGAACTAATTACTGAAAATAACTTCCAGTCAAATGTGGAGCACAGATTAAATTTCTTATTAAATTTTCCTACAATGGAGGATGTGTTGACCATGTATGTGATAGTTTGGAGCATGGGTTTCTTTCAAATTTAACCTCACAAAGTTGAGAAATGTTTAGCAATATATAGTACACTGTAAATTAGGGAATAAGTATGAAATAAAGGTGGCTCAGATGGTAAAGAATCTGCCTGCAATGTAGGAAACCTGGGTTTGATCCTTGGGTTGGGAAGATCCCCTGGAAACGGGAATGGCTACCACCACTCTAGTATTCTGGCCTGGAGAATTCGATGGACTCTGTAGTCCATGGTGTTGCAAAGAGTCAGACATGACTGAACGACTTTCACTTCACTTCATGAAATAAATGCACATGCATTCATTACATCAGTTAAAACTAAATAGCTTTTTATCCGTTAGTAAATAGTTATGGCTAGGCAGGTTTGCTTTTTAGTGTTAGTGACACACGTGATTGAAATGATAGTTAATGCACATTTACATATCATCTAACATCAAGACATTAAATTTCCTTGTGAATCTTGATCTCAGTTACACTATGCATCTCACACTCATAGTCACGTTGTTTGCTTTCGTTGTAAACGTTCACTGAGCCTTCTTCCCCACAGATAATCATCTCTCCACAGAATTCAGTAACGAAGGCCAGTACAGCCAAGCCATATTATATCAGAAAGAACAACTGAAATAATTTTCGTCTTCTCCTAACAGTTTTGCAGTGTTTATATGAAAACACAAGTTAAAAATAAGACTTACCACCACAATATATCGAGGTCTGTACTGAATGGTTCCAAACAAACCCAATATGACGACAATTATATGCAGAAAATTGCCAAGAATGGGCGCCCACTGGAAGCCAAGGAAGTCAAAGATCTGCCTCTCTAATGCTGAGAGCTGCAACAAAGCAAAGAGAGTCCATGAGTACATAACCTGTGCACCATCAGACCACACTAATGTTGGCTTCACAGTTGGAGAAGGCAGCAAAGTCAATTGCAATTGCGCTTATGGACACTGTTATCACTAAGATTGTGACACCCATTTCATGTACCACTTTATGCAACATCTCAGAAAATATACTAAAATTACTTTGAATATCAGGACTTCAACTAGAAATAGATTTTAAGCCTTTCTGGAGCGCTAGAGATATATTCCTGAAATCCTGTCTATAGTAGTAAATCTTTTATGATATCATATTTTCTAATATTAGCATCACTATTTTTAGTAAAATGACTGGCTTAGTTATAACATACTTAGAACAGTAACTCTAGGCTTCAATGCCAGTACTATTAATATTTAGGAAAACAAACAAAAAATACAAAAACTATCCCCAATTCTACCTTCCTATGTAAAATATGAATTAAATCTTTGTTTTTTCTTTCCTTTCTTTAGATTGTCATTGATTATAATGACTAGCCACTTTTTCAAAATGAAGCTTATTTATTTACTTTTGACTTATTTACATCAATGATGATAACTACTTTTTCAAAATGAGCTTACTCATTTATATACTTTAGTTCCCAATCTAACACTGGAGTTTCATAGTTCCTTTGAACGACATTTTATTGAGACAATATATTTACATGAAAATTCATCTTCAGTTAGGTATGTGTGTGTCGTTGCTCAGTCGTGTCTAACTCTTTGCAACCCTGAACTGTAGCCCAGCAGGCTTCTCTATCCATGGAATTCTCCAAGTAAGAATACTGGAGTGGATTGCCATTCCCTTCGTCAGAGGAACTTCCCAACCCAGAGATCGAACCCTGGTCTCCTGCATTGCAGGCAGATTCTTTACTGTTTGAGCTACTGCTGCTGCTGCTGCTAAGTCGCTTCAGTTGTGTCCGACTCTGTGCTACCCCATAGACGGCAGCCCACCAGGCTCCTCTCTTCCTGGGATTCTCCAGGCAAGAATACTGGAGTGGGTTGCCATTTCCTTCTCCATTGCATGCACGCATGCTAAGGCGCTTCAGTCGTGTCTGACTCTGTGCGACACTGTGGACGTCAGCTCATCGGGCTCCTCTGTCCACGGGAGCCTCTAGGCAAGAATACTGGAGTGGGTTGCCATTTCCTTCTTTACCTGAGCTATAGGGAAGTACTATTCAATTAGGTATAATCCTTTCTAAATACCCAGATAAAAATTACAGGGTAATGACAATTTCAGACATGTCGCAGTTTATTATATTTGAATTAGATACAATTACATTTTTAAGCAATTCTAATATATACTGAAGTATACACTTATACTCTTTAGGATGAAACAGATGAATTTCACATAGTCCAGTGAATGTCAACAATGTCATTATAACGTACAAATAATATTTATTATGCTTTATATCTAGAAATTTTATAATCACACCTGCTGTGTTTAGACATGGATCTTAATATATTTGAAGCATTCTTCTACATTAACTTTGATAAAATAGTAATTCTGAGAAAATTACCCACTGATCAACCATCCTGCCAGCACTAGAAACTGCAGGTCTGAAAAGAAAATGGTACCCTAGGTATTTGTTTTTAGTTATGTGGCAGGTGTATGCCTGAATAACTTTAATTTCCTTGGACATAAAGAAATGTCCTCTATCCAGGAAGCTGAATTTACCTTGGTTTAGATCCACCTTCAATAAGATGTGAAGGAGAAAGAGAAACGAGCAAATACCTCAAGACAACCGCACCAGAACCACATTCATTTCATGGTATTTCCTGATCATCAGGTGATTTGTCACCAGCCCCTGCACTCGCAAACGGGAGGATATACAAGAATGGCTAAAACTCAAAATAATCAGAGCGAGGGAAGAAGCAGCACCGTGTTTTCAACCCCCTGCTTTTCTGCTCCTGACTGTAAATAGTTCCCAAGAACCTTCCCCTAAAAATGCAGCATTCTACTTTTTGGTCCATCGGTGATGTAAATATGTGGGGTTTTGTATCCAAACAGGATGGATGTGCTCAGAAAAAAACACAAAATCCTGAAGAGCAGCTGCAGGCAATTCATCGTGAAAAGCAACCCAATTTTAAAGCCATCGTGCATCACAAATACCTTTAAAGTGAACTTTTCAAACAGAAAAACCCATTTTCTTTTCTGTCAGAAGACACATGAATAGCATTCTCTTTTATGATATTAAAGAAAATACACAATGAAAGGGAAGCCAAATTAACACCAGTCATTAGAAAATCTGCACTCTTTATGAAGACACCCTGTTTCTCTACTTATTAATACTTATTCTCTGATAACTTAAAATGGATTTACAGTGATTTGAAATCAAAGCACAAATAAAAGGTCATAAACAAACAACAAGCAAATAAGGAGGGCATATCAAGAACCAGGCGAGAGACAGCTAAAACAACCATACAAATCATGAAAATTAGATTTGAGTATTGTGTTTGAAAAAGTCAACTAACAAAGACAAAAAGTCCTCTAAAGGTAAACAAAATACCATTGCATTCTGCGTTACTTATTTTATCTAATTTCCATGTTCGGCTATTAAGCCATTTAGTTTAGAGGCAAATATATTCTCTTTGGGCTTCCCTGGTGGCTCAGATGGTAAAGAATCCACCTGCAGGAGACCTCAGGTTCGATCTCTGGCTTGGGAAGATACCCTGGAAAAGGGAAAACAGCTGCCCACTCCAGTACTCTTGCCTTGAGAATTCCACGGACAGAAGAGCCTGGCAGGCTACAGCCCATGGGGCCGCAGAGTCAGACACAACTGAGACTCTCACATGTCCTCTCATTGTCACCATCTTTAGAGACAGCACTTTTTGCCTTAGAGCTTGGTATTAACAATGATGACTGAGAGCCATAGAATCAAATTAAATGATATCATGGTTGCTTTGTTAACTCAAAAATGTATGAATATATTTTAGAAACATGTCTGTCAAAATGGTCTCATCAATACTGTGCTTAAGCCGCTGGTGCAGGCTGGGTAGTGTAGATCAGGTACATCTCTTCTCAACTTCTCTATCAATGATGTTGCTTTGGGAACGTGACTTTGCCCAGTATATTCACAACATGGACTTCCCTGACAGCTCAGTTGGTAAAGAATCCACCTGCAATGCAGGAGACCCTGGGTTCGATTCCTGGGTCAGGAAGATTTGCTGGAGAAGTATAGGCTACCCACAACATGGACATCAGGAAGCACTAAGAAATCAAGGTCTTGTTTATTTGTAATGAGAGCCTATTGTTAAATAGTTACCTCTGCACCACGGAACACAGCACTTAGAAAAGATTGGTTCTGACTCAGGAGAAGAGCGGGAGGAAGTCATCAAATGTGTGATGCAGCACCAAGAGAAAGCATCTGGCCCACTGACAGCAGAGGATGGAGAGCTCTGCAGAGCCGCCATAGCAAAGAAGAGAATGAATGAGACTCTGGGAGAACCTGAGTTTTAAACCAAGATAGAGAATTCAAGAAACTAGAAAGGGAACAAACAATCCAGAGGAAAGCAAAACTATCTGGTCCCTAGTTTAAAAACAGAACAGGAAGCAGTGGCGTAAAGAGCTTTTCTAGGGGACAGGTCAAATGGGTAAGACTCTGGAAGTTCCAAGAATGTGATGGAAGAGAATACGGATCTATTCCAAACCAGTTAAAAAAGATTAAGGCAGACAGAATGTGAATAAGATGGAAGGAAGGAAGGAATGGAAGGAGACCAAATAAATGATGCAAAGGAAGTATGGTTCAAAAGTACCAAGAAAATTAAAACTGGGCATGGTTTTGATTGTAAAGATGAAGAAATCATTGAAACGTTCTCCTTGGATGGCAACACCAGAACTGTAAGGAGAGAAATGTAACCCTACGTCATACTTGGGATGGTGTGGGAATTATCTCATACTCATTACAATAAAAATGTAACTTGGCTTGTAGCTTTCAGAATCCAATTGTAGAAAGCTCAGAAGCCTTCATTATGAAAATATAAGTGTCATTTGACCCTATAAAGTATAACTGAACTGAGAAGGGGCTGAATATTCTATGTAAACTCTGTGTATATGGCAAGGGGGAGGGGTATGTTTTAAAATTCTTCCTGCAGGTCAGGCATTTCCTTCTGTCAGGTTCCAAGGTGAAAATGTTTCCTGTAAATCTATGAATCATTAACTGCACCTCAAATTAACCACAAATACTCCCAATAACACCATAAAGGTCCCTATTTCCTTATTATGCCCAGACAATGTAGATAGAGACAAACAGGGGTACATGTAAAATACAGCAATTTTTCTTCTTTTCTTTCTTTTCTTTTGAGTATAGTTCCTTTACACTGCTGTGTCAGTTTCTGCTGTACAGCAAAATGAATCAGCCTTACATATACATATACCCCCTCTTTTTTGGATTTCCTTCCCATTTAGATCACCTCAGAGTATTGAGTAGAGTTCCCTGGGCTGCACACTAGGTTCCCATTAGTTATCTATTTTATACATAGTATCAATAGTGTATATATGTCAATCCCAGTCTCTCAATTTCTCCCACAACTACCCCCTACCCCAGCTCTTGGTATTCATACATTTGTTCTCTACCTCTGTGTCTATTTCATCTACACTGTTTTTCTAGATTCCACATACATGTGTTAATATATGATACTTGCTTTTTTCTGTCTGACTTAGTTCACTCTAAAATACAGTAACTTTCTTATTGATCCATATATCCATATATTATGTTTAACACAGTGTTTTGCTTAATAGCTCATAATTATTATAAATTGTGGAAATTTATTTATACTTAATTAAAGAGCTATAAAAACTCCAGGTGACCAGATATTTTCCTAGGCATTTCCTAACCGGATCTACATAATATACTTCTATCTAAACAAAACCTAGGTAGGAATGCTCATTCTTAAGAAGTGAATACCCTTGGAGGCTGAACTTCACAGTGAGAAAGGTGAGCTCCCTTTAACTTCCATTTCTCTTGGACTTTTCCCTGCTCAATAGTTCAGTTCAGTTCAGTTCAGTCGCTCAGTCGTGTCCGACTCTTTGTGACCCCATGAATCGCAGCACGCCAGGCCTCCCTGTCCATCACCAACTCCCGGAGCTCACTCAGACTCACGTCCATCGAGTCCGTGATGCCATCCAGCCATCTCATCCTCAGTCGGCCCCTTCTCCTCCTGCCCCCAATCCCTCCCAGCATCAGAGTCTTTTCCAGTGAGTCAACTCTTTGCATGAGGTGGCCAAAGTACTGAAGTTTCAGCTTTAGCATCATTCCTTCCAAAGAAATCCCAGGGCTAATCTCCTTCAGAATGGATTGGTTGGATCTCCTTGCAGTTCAAGGGACTCTCAAGAGTCTTCTCCAACAACACAGTTCAAAAGCATCAATTCTTCGGTGCTCAGCCTTCTTCACAGTCCAACTCTCACATCCATACATGACCACAGGAAAAATCATAGCTTTGACTAGACGGACCTTAGTCGGCAAAGTAAGGTCTCTCCTTTTCAATATTCTATCTAGGTAGGTCATAACTTTTCTTCCAAGGAGTAAGTGTCTTTTAATTTCCTGGCTGCAATCACCATCTGCAGTGATTTTGGAGCCCCCAAAAATAACGTTAGCCACTGTTTCCACTGTTTCCCCATCTATTTCCCATGAAGTGATGGGACCGGATGCCATGATCTTCTTTTTCTGAATGTTGAGCTTTAAGCCAACTCTTTCACTCTCCACTTTCTCTTTCATCAAGAGGCTTTTTAGTTCCTCTTCACTTTCTGCCATAAGGGTGGTGTCATCTGCATATCTGAGGTGATTGATATTTCTCCCGGCAATCTTGATTCCAGCTTGNCCAGATGCCATGATCTTCATTTTCTGAATGTTGAGCTTTAAGCCAACTTTTTCACTCTCCACTTTCCCTTTCATCAAGAGGCTTTTTAGTTCCTCTTCACTTTCTGCCATAAGGGTGGTGTCATCTGCATATCTGAGGTGATTGATATTTCTCCCGGCAATCTTGATTCCAGCTTGTGTTTCTTCCAGTCCAGTGTTTCTCATGATGTACTCTGCATAGAAGTTAAATAAGCAGGGTGACAATGTACAGCCTTGATGTACTCCTTTTCCTATTTGGAACCAGTCTGTTGTTCCATGTCCAGTTCTAACTGTTGCTCCCTGACCTGCATACAAATTTCTCAAGACACAGGTCAGGTGGTCTGGTATTCCCGTCTCTTTCAGAATTTTCCACAGTTTATTGTGATCCACACAGTTAAAGGCTTTGGCATAGTCAATAAAGCAGAAATAGATGTTTTTCTGGAACTCTCTTGCTTTTTCCAGGATCCAGCAGATGTTGGCAACTTGATCTCTGTTTCTTCTGCCTTTTCTAAACCCAGCTTGAACATATAAAGCCTGGCTTGGAGAATTTTGAGCGTTACTTTGCTGGCATGTGAGATGAGTGCAATTGTGTGGTAGTTTCAGCATTCTTTGGCATTGCCTTTCTTTGGAGTTGGAATGCAAACTGACCTTTTCCAGTCCTGTGGCCACTGCTGAGTTTTCCAAATTTGCTGGCAGATTGAGTGCAGCACTTTCACAGCATCATCTTTCAGGATTTGAAATAGCTCAACTGGAATTCCATCACCTCCACTAGCCGT
>SJYT01030245.1:628427-677264 GCA_006410635.1 Cephalophus harveyi
GCATTGCCTTTCTTTGGAATTGGAATGAAAACTGACCTTTTCCAGTCCTGTGGCCACTGCTGAGTTTTCCAAATTTGCTGGCAGATTGAGTGCAGCACTTTCACAGCATCATCTTTCAGGATTTGAAACAGCTCAACTGGAATTCCATCACCTCCACTAGCTTTGTTCGTAGTGATGCTTTCTAAGGCCCACTTGACTTCACATTCCAAGATGTCTGGCTCTAGATTAGTGATCACATCATCATGATTATCTGGGTCGTGAAGATCTTTTTTGTACAGTTCTTCCATGTATTCTTGCCACCTCTTCTTAATATCTTCTGCTTCTGTTAGGTCCATACAATTTCTGTCCTTTATCGAGCCCATTTTTGCATGAAATGTTCCCTTGGTATCTCTAATTTTCTTGAAGAGATCTCTAGTCTTTCCCGTTCTGTTGTTTTCCTCTATTTCTTTGCATTGATCACTGAAGAAGGCTTTCTTATCTCTTCTTGCTATTCTTTGGAACTCTGCATTCAGGTGCCTATATCTTTCCTTTTCTCCTTTGCTTTTCGCCTCTCTTCTTTTCACAGCTATTTGTAAAGCCTCCCCAGACAGCCATTTTGCTTTTTTGCGTTTCTTTTCCATGGGGATAGTCTTGATCCCTGTCTCCCGTACAATGTCACGAACCTCATTCCATAGTTCATCAGGCACTCTATCTATCAGATCTAGGCCATTAAATCTATTTCTCACTTCCACTGTATAATCATAAGGGATTTGATTTAGGTCAAACCTGAATGGCCTAGTGGTTTTCCCTACTTTCTTCAATTTAAGTCTGAATTTGGTAATAAGGAGTTCATGATCTGAGCCACAGTCAGCTCCTGGTCTTGTTTTTGTTGACTGTATAGACCTTCTCCATCTTTGGCTGCATAGATTATAATCAGTCTGATTTCGGTGTTGACCATCTGGTGATGTCCATGTGTAGACTCTTCTCTTGTGTTGTTGGAAGAGGGTGTTTGCTACGACCAGTGCATTATGTTGGCAAAACTCTATTAGTCTTTGCCCTGCTTCATTCTGCATTCCAAGGTCAAATTTGCCTGTTACTCCAGGTGTTTCTTGACTTCCTACTTTATGATAATATACTTGGGTCAAATAAATCAGAAAAATATTATATCATCTGGCAAGTCATCAGGAACCTGATCTATCCTTGTTCTTTGTCAAATTAGTTATTCTTAATAAAACATGATTTATGCACATATATATGACTTAGCAAAGTACCTGATATAAACTATTTTTAATAAAGCATGATAATGTATTGAATATTAATTTTAAAAAATTTAGAACAACAAAAGAAAACTCAAGGAAGTCAATGTATGTTAAGGACAACAAACAACTTTCATTTAGCCTATGGTACAATACTTCTATCAGAGGCTGACTATAAAATCCTTATCTATTCATTTATTTATTTAAAATAAAATAATAATAGCTCTTCTTATACACCTGCCATGATACACAATACTGTGTCAAGTGCAGCACATACAAATATGAATAAGGAATTCTAAAGAAGTTCTTGGTTTATCTGATAACAGACATGTAAATTTTAAAGTACATTAAATTTTCATTTTCACAAGTAGCTGATCTCCCAAAGGAGCATTCAGTTTAGTTCAGTAGCTCACTCATGTCCAACTCTTTGAAACCCCATGGGCTGCAGCATGCGAGCCTTCTCTGTCCATCACCAGTTCCCTGGACCAGCTCAAATTCATGTCCATGGAGTCGGCGATGCCATTCAGCCATCCCATCCTCTGTCGTCCCCTTCTTTACCCACCATCAATCTTTCCCAGCATCAGGGTCTTTCCAATGAGTCAGGTGGCCAAAGTACTGGAGTTTTATCTTCAGCACCAGTCCTTCCAAGAAATATTCAGTACTGATTTCTTTAAGATAGATTGGTTGTATCTCTTTGCTGTCCAAGGGACTCTCAAGAGTCTTCTCCAACACCACAGTTCAAAAACATCAATTCTTAGGCGCTCGGCTTTCTTTATAGCCCAACTCTCACATCCATACATGACTATTGGAAAAATCATAGCTTTGACTAGATGGACCTTTTTTGGAAAAGTAATGTCTCTGCTTTTTAATATGTTGTCTAGATCAGTCATAGCTTTTCTTCCAAGGAGCAAGTGTCTCTTAATTTCATGGCTGAAGTCACCATCTTCAGTGATTTTGGAGTCAAAGAAAATAAAGTCTCTCACTGTTTCCATTTCCCCCCCATCAATTTGCCATGATGTGATGGAACCAGATGCCAAGATCTTAATTTTCTGAAATCTGAGTTTTAAGCCAACTTTTCCACTCTCCTCTTTCACTTTCATCAAGAAGGTCTTTAGTTCTTTGTTTTCTGCCATAAGAGTGGTGTCATCCGTGTATCTGAGGTTGTTGATATTTCTCCCAGTAATCTTAATTATACCTTCTGCTTCATCCACCCCAGCATTTTGCATGATGTGCTCTGCATATAAGTTAAATAAGCAAGGTGACAGTGTGCAGCCTTGATATACTCCTTGCTTGATTTGGATCCAGTCTGTTATTCCATGTCGAGTTCTAACTGTTGCTTTTTGACCTGCATATAGATTTTTCATGAGGTACGTCAGGTGGTCTGGTATTCCCATCTCTTAAAGAATTTTCCACAGCTTTTTGTGATCCACAGAATCAAAGTCTTTGGCCTAGTCAATAAAGCAGAAGTGAATTTTTTCAGGAACTCTCTTGCTTTTATGACGATCCAAAGGATATTGGCAATTTCATCTTGGGTTCCTCTGCCTTTTCTAAATCCAGCTTGAACATCTGGAAGATCATAGTTCACATACTGTTGAAGCCTGGCTTGGAGAATTTTGAGCATTACTTTGCTAGCGTGTGAGATAAGTGAAATTGTGTGGTAGTTATAACATTCTTTAGCATTGCCTTTCTTTGGGATTGGAATGAAAACTGGCATTTTCCAGTCCTATGGCCACTGGTGAGTTTTCTAAGTTTGCTGGCATGAGTGCAGCACTTTCACAGTATTATCTTCTAAGGTTTGAAATAGCTCAACTGGAATTCCATCACTTCCTTGAGCATTGTCTGTAGTGATGTCTCTTAAAGCCCACTTGACTTCACATTCCAGGCTGTCTGGCTCTAGGTGATTGATCACACCATCGTGGTTATCTGGATCATGAAGATCTTTTCTGTACAGTTCTTCTGTGTATTCTTGCCACCTCTTCTTAATATCTTCTGCTTCTGTTAGGTCCATACCATTTCTGTCCTTTATTGTGCCCATCTTTGCATGAAGTGTTCCCTTCGTGTCTAGAAAGAGATTTCTAGTCTTTCCCATTCTACTGTTTGTGTCTATTTCTTCACATTGATTGCTGCTCTCCTTGCTATTCTTTGGAACTCTGCATTCAGATGCTTATATCTTCCCTTTTCCCCTTTGCTTTTCACTTTTCTTCTTTACTCAGCTCAGAGAAAGGCTTCCTCAGACAGACATTTTGCCTTTTTGCATTTCTTTTTCTTGGGGATGGTCTTGTCCCTGTCTCCTGTACAATGTCATGAGCCACTGTCCATAGTTTTTCAGGCACTCTGTCTATCAGATCTAAATCCTTGAATCTATTTGTAACTTCCACTGTATAATTATGAGGAATTTGATTTAGGTAATACCTGAATAATCTGATGGTTTTCCCTACTTTAATTTAAGTCTGAATTTGGCAATAAGGAGTCATGATCTGAGCCACAGTTAGCTCCCGGTCTTGTTTTGGCAGACTGTATAGAGCTTCTCCATCTTTGGCCACAAAGAATGTAATCAATCTGATTTTGGTGTTGACCACCAACCTAAGCCTCCTCCAGAGATTCCTGGACACTCACAGGCAAGTCTGGGGAAGTCTATTGTGGGGTCACTGATCCTTTCTCCTGGGTCCTAGGTCATACAAGTTTTTGTTTGTCCCCTGCAAGAGTCTCTTTCCCCAGTCCTGTGAAAGTTCTGATGGCTCAGTGGTGGAGTGAATGGCTACCTCCTCCATGAGGGCTTATGCCATGCCCAGGTCTGCTGCACCCAGAGCCTCTGTGCCAGGCTACTGCTGACCCATACCTCCACAGGAGACATTCAAACTCAGTTCTGACTCAGTCTTTGTGGGGTCTCTGGGTCCTGATGTGCACAAGGTTTATTCGAGCCCACCGAACATCTCTAGCAGATATGGAGTTTGGTTCTCAACATGATTTTGCCCCTCCAACCATCTTTCTGGGCTCCTCCTTTGCCCTTGGATGTGGGGTATCTTTTTTGGTGGGATCCAACATTCTCCTGTCAATGGTTGTTCAGCAGCGAATTGTAATTTTGGAGTTCTTACAGGACCTCTGATTAAAATCTGGGGTGACCAGCTGTATCTTCACTGCTACATGGAGCAAGGTCACGCTTCAGCCACAGTCACCATCTGGACTGAGCTGACACCCCGGCACACTATCCATTCTCCACTGCCCCGCAGCAGTTCCCAGGAGCCATGCATGTTGTTCCACCAAGAGAGGCCAGTTAGTTCTCTCTAAATGGAGCCTTAGGTTTTCTTCATTCTGTATTTACCCTGTGAAAGTAACCCTTAGCAAGTAATCTATTCTTGCTAAGATTAGATGACTAAAAAATATTTTGGAAAAAGTCATACTCAGAATTAGAGATTCTATTGAAATGTCATGGGATTCATGAAAAAATATTTTGTGTATACCATATGAAAACACAGTACTGAAGATAGGTGTTTAGATAGACACGTAGACAGACAGGTAAATAATCTCTGTTCTTTTCTCAAGAGATTCTCTGGCCACCAGATACATCACTACATTACCTTTTATCTTTCCCTTTCCTTGTCCACAAATAGCATCTAAAGTTGCTCTTCCTTCCTAAATAATTCAGTGCTATCTTTCAGATTGCATATGCCTTGAAGCAAAACAAAAGCTGTCTAGTTACTTGCAAAACCAGTGTACTAGGAAAGTTTTCAATTGATTATGTATTGTTTCCTGAGTATCTCAAGGGTGGTATTACCTCCGAACATATTCTTTTATTCTTGGGGTGAAGACAAAGAGTATTTGGAAATTTTAATGCTAAGGAAAATGAGATTTTTCTCTTTATGCATACTCAGTACATCATATTTTCTGAAGTAGTTTGAATTGGATAGATTATGCAATTGTATATAGGTTGTGAGGGGAGCACATTTAGCTGCTTGTGGGGTTGAGATAGTTTCCCAACAAAGGATGTGACAATTGAATTGCAAGTCAGTGTTTTACCTCTTCTACTGAGTTATGTAAAGATTTTAAGGTATTATCCATGTTTCATTCTTTTGTGTATCACATACTATCATAGCACTTGCAAAAAGAAATGCTACAATATTTGTGGTAAAAGAAAAAAAAGACAGAAATAAGTACTCTTCAGGGCCTCTTTTCAGGTGTCTGGTTGAATTTGATAGTTTGCTATTTAATTAGGAAAGTTGTTTAATTTATAAGGAAACCCCAGTGGCTCAGATGGTAAAGAATCTTCTTGTAATGCAGGAGATCTGGCTACAATTCCAGGGTCAGGAAGATCCCCCTGGAGAAAGGAATGGCAACTCACCCCAGTATTCTTGCCCGGAGAATTCCTTGGACAAAGGAGGCTGATGGTCTGCAGTCCATGGGGTAGCAAAGAGTTGGATGTGCCTGAGTGACTAACACTTTCACTTTCATTTAATTTGTAAGAAGTACAGTTGAGAGCATCTCAGTGCAGGATTAAAAGATGACTCTTCATAGGCCTCTGGTGCTTCTTCATCTCCAATGGAGAAGGCATTGTATTAGTTATCTCTTGTTCTGTGTAATCAATTTTCATAGATTTTGCAGTTGAAAAAAAAAAAAAAAAACACATACATTTATTATTGCTAGTTTTCTGTGGGTCAGAAGTCCAGGCATAGCCTAACTGAGTCCTCTGCTCAGAGTTTCACAAGTCTGTTATCAAGGTGTCAGCCAGGTCACTTTCCTGGAGTTTCAGCTTGGGAAGTATCTATTTCAGAGCATATTCATGTTGCTGTCTGATTTCATTTTCCTATAGCTGTATGAATGAGGGCCCTGTCTTCTTTGGGGATGTAGGTTAGAAACTCTCCTCATATCCTAGGGGACATCGAGTTATTTGTCACATGTTTTTCTCTGTCATCTGTAACATGATTATTTGTTTTTTCAAGACAGGCAGTAAAGTTTTTCTCTGGAGTATATTATCAAGATGGAGTCATAAACACAATATGTCATGTATCATATAGCATAAACCATACCATAATGTATAATATAATATAATGGGTTGGGGAAGAGGCTAAAGAGCAGAGAAAATTTTTTATGTTTAAATTTTTCTTGTCTTTTCATAAAATATGAATTTTACTTCACAAGTTGTTTGAATTCTTTATATATTTTGGATATTAACTACTTATCAGATATGTGATTCACAAATACTATTTCCCATTCAGTAAATTTCCTTTTTATTTTGTTGATGGTTTCTTTGCTAGACAGAAGCATTTTAGTTTGATGTAATCCCACTTTGTTATTTTTTATTTTGTTGCTTTACTTTTGGAAGAGCTTAAAAAAAAAAATTGTCAAGACCAACGTCAAAGAGCTTATTGCCTATGTTTTCTTCTAGGAGCTTTATGGTTTCAATGAAAAACAACACTGAAATTCTCATAGGCATTTCATTGACTCTAGATTGTTTTGGGAGGTATGAACATTTTAACCTAACAATATAATTTAAAATATGTTTTTAAATATGACCCTTTAAAAAGATACTTGAATAGCAAGCAGCCCTGAAAGATAGAATCGTGTCTCTCTCAAGGCCAGTGGACAAATTTATTTCCCAAACAAGTTAATAAAGACAGTTCATCCCTCCATGGCAATGATTAGGCAGAATTGCTTTAACTTCTGCAAAGACTGTAATCTCTTGAAGGTAGTGCTCCTTAGCTGTGATATAGATTCACTCTATGCACAATATGATTTGAGCCACTCTACATTTTAGCCATGGGATTGGACTCATATATCAGGGTTCAAGAAGGCAATCCTTGGCCTTAGTGATTTTTTTAGGACTCACAGGACTTAGAAGTTGCTATAATGATGATTGTAGTTTATTATAATTAAAGGAGGAGAAAGGGATGATAGAGGATGAGAGGGCTGGATGGCATCACCATCTCAACGGACAGGAGTTTTAGCAAACTCTGGGAGATAGTGAAGGACAGGGGAGCCTGGAGTGCTGCACTCCATGGGGTTGCAAAGAGTTGGACATAACTTAGCGACTGAACAAAACCAAGAATTAAAGTTTACAGACTAGAAACAACAAAAGGAAAATGCACAAAGGGCAAAGCCTAAAGGGAGCCAGGAGTAACCTTACAGACTCAAGGTCAAGAGGAAAACAGGTTTGCCCCTCCCAGAGAAGTTGCAGAGAACACACAATTCTCCAGCAGTTATGAATAAGAAGAGAGTGCATACAAAGTGCAGCCAACCAGAGATGCTTACCTGAGCTTGAATGTGGAGAGTTTAAGCTAAGGGTTAGTCACTGGGGTGTACTGTGCTTAGGTGACTGCCTCAAGCTCCAGGCTCTTGGATAAAAAGCATGTGCTCATGTAAATCATATTGTCAAGTATGAACTATCTGGACACACTAGTACAGAATGGTGCTGTGGTCAAGAACTCTCCTGCCAGTGCAAGATACAAAAGAGACCTGTCCTTGTTTGATCCTCGGGTTGGGGAGATTCCCTGGAGGAGAGCATGGCAACTCACTCCAAAATTCTTGCCTAGAGAATCCCATAGACAGAGAAGCTGGAGTGTTACTGTCCATTGGGTTGCAAAGAATCAGACACGACTCAAGTGATTCAGCACAGTACAGAATTTCTTAAGTTTTCAAGTGTACAAAAGTATTCATCAGATCATGCCAACAGTTGAATTTTCCCTTAAGTCAGTCAAATGTCCTGAAAGTAGCTTTTTTTTTTTTTTTTTTTTAATGGGAATGTACAGGGTTTGAACAATCTAGGACTGGTAAATTACTTTTTCCTGTACAAGGGACAAACGAAGCAAATACTAACATGCACCTCCCAGCATCTGTTATGCCATGATTAAGAGAGTTCTTTGCCTCAGAGCCAGGAGTCTAACACTATATTAACTGGAAATAAAAATATTTATAGATGAGAATATATCAACACATGTTACTTTAATAGATATATCTTAATTAAATACTTTTTTGGAATGAATACTTTTTCAGTTAACTTACATTTTTGAATGATGGTTCAATTCGTGAAGGAAAACTACTTGAGTAAAAAGGTCCAATCTGTGCACAAGATGGATAGATTTGAGTCTTCCTGCTACACTGTAGCTGCTACAGTCTAATCTGTTATTTTGCAAGAAAGGAAAAAGTTAGGACCCTCTAAGGTTCTTGATGTTAAATTGTACAATCCTGAGTACAGTGTAGCTTCTCTTGCATAATGGACTGCCAGGAGAAATATCAATAACCTCAGGGCTTCCCTGGTGGCTCAGAGGTTAAAGCGTCTGCCTCTGATGTGGGAGACCAGGGTTCAATCCCTGGGTCGGGAAGATCCCCTGGAGAAGGAAATGGCAATCCACTCCAGTATTCTTGCCTGGAGAATCCCATGGGCGGAGAAGCCTAGTAGGTTACAGTCCACGGGGTCGCAAAGAGTCGGACACGACTGAGCGACTTCACCTCACCTCACCAGATATGCAGACGACACTACCCTTTTGGCAGAAAGTGAAGAAGAACTAAAGAGCTTCTTGATGAAAGTGAAAGAGGAGAGTGAAAAAGTTGGCTTAAAGCTCAACATTCAGAAAACTAAGATCATGGCATCCAATCCTATCACTTCATGGCAGATAGGTGGGGAAACAGTGGAAACAGTGGCTGATTTTATTTTTCTGGGTTCCAAAATCACTGCAGATGGTCATTGCAACAATGAAATTAAAAGACGCTTACTCCTTGGAAGGAAAGTTATGACCAACCTAGATAGCATATTAGGAGAAGGCAAAGGCACTCCACTCCAGTACTCTTGCCTGGAAAATCTCATGAACGGAGGAGCCTGGAAGCCTGCAGTCCATGGGGTTGCTGAGGGTCAGACATGACTGAGCAACTTAACTTTCACTTTTCACTTGTATGCATTGGAGAAGGAAATGTCAACCCACTCCAGTGTTCTTGCCTATAGAATCCCAGGGATGGGGAAGCCTGGTGGGCTGCCATCTATGGGGTCACACAGAGTCGGACACTACTGAAGTGACTTAGCAGCAGCAGCAGGAAAAGACAGCATATTAAAAAACAGAGACATTACTTTGCCAACAAAGGTCCATCTAGTCAAACTATGGTTTTTCCAGTGGTCATGTATGGATGTGAGAGTTGGACTGTGATGAAAGCTGAGCACTGAAGAATTGACGTTTTTGAACTGTGGTGTTGGAGAAGACTCTTGAGAGTCTCTTAGATCCAACCAGTCCATCCTAAAGGAGATTAGTTCTGGGTGTCCAATGGAAGGAATGATGTTGAAGCTGAAACTCCAATACTTGGCCACCTGATGCGAACATCTGACTCATTGAAAAAGACCCTGATACTGGGGAAGATTGAGGGCAGGAGGAGAAGTGGATGACAGAGAATGAAATGGTTGGATGGCATCATGGACTCGATGGACATGGGTTTGGGTGGACTCCAGGGGTTTCTGATGGACAGGGAGGCCTGGCTTGCTGCGGTTCATGGGGTCGCAAAGAGTCGGACATGACTTAGCGACTAAACTGAACTGAATTCTATCTAGCTATTCTGCAGCTATTTTTGTAGATATTTGTATTGCAAATAACCTGCAAAAGTATAATGAGATCCTCCAGAGGATCTCAATGAGTGTGCAAGCACACTCATTGACCATTTGAAATATTCCAACCCCCTAAACTCAGCATCTTCTTCCTCTAAAAAACCCATAGAATGTGCGACTGTCTGCTGGTCCTCTTGTGTCACTCTATAGAAATTAGAAATTGGTTGAGGTACCAGTGGGTAAAAATGTTCTGATGCTTGGACTGCTGCTTTTGTTTTTAGAGATAAACTTTCCTTAATCTCCAACCCAGGAATTCTGTATATTCTTCAGAATCCTTAAAACTGATTCAGGTTAACTTGTTAGATTCCAAGTAGATAATATCTTACACACTTCACAGTATATAGGCGGGCTTCCAAACAGGTAGCCTATCTCAACACATGAAGAATCTCAGCAGTTAACAGTGGAATTCAAGTTTCATAAAGCAGAATGACTTTCTACTTAAGCCTAACTGAATATATTTACATATTTAAAGGTAGAAAATATCAGTCTTAAGAGGTGGGGAGTGAAAGTTTATCAGAAATAAAACATTTTAAAAAGCCATTTTGGGCTATCAGTGAGCTACATCCAAATAGACATGAAGAGATTAGAATAATGATTCTAATGAGTCTAAGACTGGTTTTTAGGCTATTTTATTTCATGGACTGGCTGACACAGTCTGTCCAATGACTACCTAAAGCCTTCACAGCCATCTTTCCCTTACTTTGTTCTTGTAAAGAGCCTGCACATCTTGCAGACAGGTGTCATCCTGTCGTATAATCAGAACAATGAAATATACATGGACTTTTCTAGTAAAAAAAAGAATATATATATATAATCTCATTAAAAAGTATTTTACCATTAATACTTCCTTGATTTTTGTATATATAGAAAAAGAAATGAATCATATTATAATGTTGAGGATTTACATATCCAGGGTGAAAGAGTAGGGAAACAAAGGCCTATTTTGCTATTGCTACGTTTGAGCATCTCTTACAGAAGAAAATAAGATCCAAAGGAAACCATGATACACAAGAAAAAATAAACTAAATAATGTAAAGAGAAAGTTTTTCTATTTTTATTTTACCATTTAGAAAATCTACTATAACCCATTTTCAGACAACTTCAAACTCAAGTTCACAAAAAGTACACACTAAATAAAATGCCAAAATATATTAAACAATTATTTGAATAAACTTAGTAAGAAAATATGTTCTAAGATCTTTAAAATTTTCACTTCTTCAGAGATTATTACTAGCTTGCATTACTGGACCTTGATTTGTGAGTCCCAAACTGGGCTCTCCTGGTGTGCAAATCTTTATTATTTAACCATATAACCAGGAATCTGATTTTTACTTGCCTTCTTACCTGTGTAAGTTTCTCTTGTGGAAAAAAGTGTTGGTCAGATAATATACTATCTGGTCCATTTCACATTTTTATATATTATTTTGTAATAATTAATACATGTATTATTTTTCTAGCATTGCATAATAAAGTACCACAGACTAGGTGGCTTAAACAATGAAAATTTATTTTCTCACCATCCAAAGGCTAGAAGCTCAAGATGTCCACAGTTTTGGTTTCTTCTGTGGGCACTTTTCTTGGCTTGCAGATGGCCACTTTCTTTCTGTTTCCTCACATGAAAATTTTCTGTGTATAAGTGCCCTGAAGTCTTTTCTTCTTATAAGAAAGCCAGTGATACTAGATTAGTTCCCATCCTAATAACCTCACTCTAACTTAATCACCTGGTTGAAGATTGTCTCTTAATACAGTCATACTCTGAGTTATGGGGAATTGGGGTTTCAAGATATGAGCTTGAGGGGATAAATTTTGGCCTAAAAATTCATTTTTTTTTACTCTAATTCAAACTTATATAGAGATAGTTGCTGTTTCATTTTCCTTAGGTCTTATCAACTCTGAATAAATGAAAAGGTGACATAATGCCCCAAAAGTTGAAGTCCAAAACACAAAGTATGATGAATTCATCAAGATGCTACTCATATTGTGAGTCTTTGGTGTTTAATCAGCAAGTCAGAATGTCCTTAAAAGCACCCAGATTGCTCTACTCCTTCCATTGAAATTCCAATATACAGATTTTTAAAAAGCATATAGAAGTTCCAAGCTATGGTGTGCCTTTGAGCAAGAAGTCCTATTCCAATCACCCTATACAAACAAAGCAATTAGCTCTCTACAATTTTGTTTCTCCTAGTTTCAAATTAGGTTCATTTACATTTTGTGTTCCACTAATGTGCATTTATTTCAGTCCTTTGCATAGTTCAGCAGCAATGGATAGAAGCAGTACAGTAATATATAAACTAGCTATACAATCATTTTTTATTTTTGTAGGACATGGTGTGACCACTAAATGAGACATAGTTGGTAGTTAGACTTCATCAGGCAATATTTATTTTTTTTGTCTGCTTGAATACTCCCTTTTATCTGACATAAATAAGCATTCTATACATAAAATCCCTTTCTCTGACAATTCTATAGGTCACATGAAATCTGAAGAGAAAGAAAAATAAACATTCAATAAAAAATTACTGTAAAGATAGCTCAATCCTGAAGGTATTAAAAAAAAAAAAACTAAAAAAAAACTGAATTTAAAACTATAGATACTCAGTTTAAATTGTAGCAAACATCACAGAAGGAGGTTGCTTTTCTTAAGGTCTTAATACCAGGTAAAGGAATTTTAGATGAAAAAATGTAGAGCTATGGATTGAATTTCTGAAGTCTCTTAGTAGTTAGTCAAGATGTCGAAAAATGAATTATGAACTTAGGACTTTGTATATGGTTTCAGTTTTATTTCTAAGATTTAGGTATAAATTCAGCAACCTTGAGAATATGTTGACCCATTTGCATACAATTAAAGAAGCACACACATAAATATTATGAAAATATTGAGTGTAAATCTGTTTGAAAATGTCCCCAAACAAAGTGAATTAACCCTGAACTCGTTTTTATTACCTTCTAGTCACTTGGCATGAATACTGGGTTACTACACCTACAACTGTGATTCCCTGGTGGCTCAGATGATAAAGAACCCACCTGCATGCAGGAGACCTGGGTTCAATCCCTGGGTTGGAAGCTCCCCTGGAGGAGGGCATGCAACCCACTCCAGTATTCTTTCCTGGAGAATCCCATGGACAGAGGAATCTGGTGGTCTACAGTCCATGGGGTCACAAAGAGTCATACAAGACTGAATGACTAAGTACACTCAGCTATATCTAGTGCAAGATGTTTCTGTTGTTTCATGAAGAAGCAGGAGATCCTTAAACATAAAAACATTACATACAGACTTTGAACTAAGAATCAAAAAACAATAGTTTTACTCCTATTTCTGTCATTTACCTAGTCTGAGACCTTTATCAAACGAAAAAATTGACAGCAACAACAACAAAAGGGAGAAATAAATCAAAGAATCTGGATCTTAATTGCCTCACTTGTGAAGTGAATAATATACTAAGATCTTATTCCAAACATCCCTTTCTAATTCAAAATCTGTGATCATAATAGAGATACAACAAGTACTCACTTATCATATTACATGGCCAATTATTATAATCCCTGTATGACAGGAAGGGGACAGGGCACAGCCTTTAGAGGAATGATATAGCTTTAGGACAAGACATAAACTAATTAGAACCAAATAGGTCTAATTTGAGTCAATTCCCGTTATAACACATCAGCACACTAAATGACACAACTGGTGCCGTGCCAGTTCCAAGGCTGAGCATAAAGGTCAAAAAGTGGACAGTGGTCCAATTACTGGAAATTCCCATTCTTTTTTCAAAATAGCTAGAATATTCTTCACATTGATTAACCTATGAAATTCCTAGCCCTAATAGAAACTGACAACCCCTTGTGTCTCTTTTGCCTTCCAAGATGGCCCACATTCTGTCTATGGAGTTATTTACTCCCTGAAAAAAGCCTATTTTCACTTTGCTATGGCTTGATCTTAAATACTTCCCTGCACAAAACCAAGAACCCACATTTGGCAATTGTCCCAGGGACTCAGGAGTGACCTCTCATGCCCTGCTCTCTTTCCTGCAACACCTTCTTTGAATAAACACTAAAGAACTTTGGTTTGTCATACATATATGAAGTCCCAGTGTGCTGACAGGCTTCCACTCATACTGTTCAAGATTTTCAATGGAAGGGATATTTACAAGGTGTCAGCAGTACTAACGGAACCAGTGGTGGATGGTGAAGTGCTGGGGCCTGATAGTTGTAGAAAGGATTTGACAGTTTTCATACTGAAGCAACAAGATCAAATAGCATGGCTCTTCCACTGAGAACTACAACAATGACAAACACTATTCCTGTTAGAAAAGCCTCCCAGGGACTTGGCTGGTGGTCCAGTGGCTAAGACTCTGAGGCCTCTATGTAAGAGCTGGTTGGATCCCTGGTCAGGAAACTATATCCCACATGCCTCAACTAAAGGTCCAACATACCACAAGGAATACTGAAGATCCTGTGTGCTACAACTAAGACCCAGCACAGCCAGAATAAAGAAATAAACAAAAATAACAAAAAGCCTTCTGGAGGGGAGAAGGCATAGAAAGAAGCTGAATCATTTTATTTTCCTACTCTCCAGGCTCCCCCCAGAGCATTTCGTTGGTTGAACTTCAATTTGAAGTAAATTGCAAACAGTGCCCTGGTGGTGCCATTTATAGGGATTAATCGCTCAATGCGAAGTCAGAGTTTGAAATGTAAATAATACATCTGGGTGGGAGAAAATGAGTGAGGCAGATGATGAAACACTTGTATGCTTGACACAATCATAGTCCTTGTAAATCCCACTCTGTCTATTTCACACCTACATCATGCATCTTTTAATTTGGCTGGTGGTAATCCTAAAAACCCAGAGAAGGGAACGGCACCCCACTCCAGTACTCTTTCCTGGAAAATCCCATGGATGGAGAAGCCTGGTAGGCTGCAGTCCATGGGGTCGCTAAGAGTTGGACATGACTGAGCGACTTCACTTTCACTTTTCACTTTCACGATTGGAGAAGGAAATGGCAGCCCACTCCAGAGTTCTTACCTGGAGAATCCCAGGAATGTGGGAGCTTGGTAGCCTGCCGTATATAGGGTCACGCAGAATCGGACACAACTGAAGCGACTTAGCAGCAGCAGCAGCAATCCTAAAAACCACAGTAAACAGAAGCATTTAAAGTATGACAACTAACTTCAAGTGAATGCTTATTGCTGAAGTAAATCATACCATACATTTTTAATCCATCAATTCTTCTGTACTCCTAGGAGTCTTTCCATATTTTCTTTCTTTTTAAATGGTCAGTACCTCATCTCTCATCCTCACTCTTATCTGATGACTTTGCTTCAGACTTCAGTGAAAAAGGTTACAGTAACCAGAACAGAATTTCTACAGACTTCTACCACATCATTCTATCTTCCAGTATTTTTATCCACATACTTCATCTTTCACCAGAACTAGAGTAAACCAACATATAGCCAGTTGGTTTTTCTTCATAGGGATCAGATCCCATCTGATTTTATATACTCAGAAACATTACTTGTGAGTTTCTTCCCTCTTTCTTAAACATTGTCAACATTTGCTTCCCAGAAAAGCATTGCTATCAACTTATAAAATGTTATCTTTCTTCAATAATTATGTGACCTTTCAGTAATATTTGCTATACTCATTCATTCTTTGTGTAGAAAAGAATTGAAACTTGTCCAAAAAGATGTCTGACCTTTGACTCTTGCTCCTGAGAAACAGATCTAAAGGATTTAAATTTCCTGAGAATAATGTCTTTGTTACTCTTGATGGGCCTCTGAGACCACACCTGATAATTTATGCTAACAAGATGATTACTGGTGGGCCCATGATATCAGCTCAATCTCCAGGGGATGAGAGTCTGGAGACTAAGATCAACCATGTGGAAAATCAAACAATCAATCATTCCTACTACAGTGATTCCCCAATAAAAAAACCTTGGACACTGAAGATTAATGTCCTTAATGAACTTCCTCAGTTGGAAATACAGATTGTCAGACATCTATGCTAGAAGAGTAATATGTCCTGAGGACCACAGACCCCAGAAATTTCATATTTGGAACCCTTTTGAAAACTGTCCATTTGTTTCTTCTCTTAGCTAATTTTTATAAATTTGAGTGAAATTCAATGAGTTCTGTGAATCTTTCTAGTGAATTATCATATCTAAGGGTGCTTTTTGGAACCCGCTGAACTTACAGTTAGTGTCAGTCTTGAGGACAGTCTTTGATGACTGTTCCCTCAGGCCCTGGGTGTATCTTTTTGACAATACGCTCTTTACTTTACATCCAGGACACTGTAATTTAATGATTTTCTTCCTACTTCCATAGCTAATTTCATAACAGTCTCCTTTTCAGCTTTTTTCTCCTCTCCCTTTTATTTTAATATTGTAGTGCTCTAGGACTAAATTTTCCTCTTTCTTACATTTAATCTATAGTAACTTTATTCTGCTCTGATCTAGTTTCAAAACCTTTAATACCATCACTTTGCCAAGGTACCAAATATATGTCTGTTTTCTCTCTTCTCTTCTCAACCTAGACTAATATATCCAATGCTTAGCTAAAACATCCACCTAGACATCTGGTGGATTTCTGAAACCTACCTTGTCCATATGAACACCAGATTTCTTCTTCTCTACCTATGCTCCAACCCCTCAGTGAGATTGTGTACCTCTGACTGGGACTTGAATCCACATACTAGGACTGGAACTCAGCCTAAACCCAGACTGGGACTTGAGCCCAAGGTCTTTCAATTAGAGTCAGTCATCTTGTGTCTGGACTTACTGAGGCTCATGTTCTTTATGTCTCAGCACAGAATGGATTTAGCAAGAGGGAAAGTGCTAGGCAAGAAGTAGATTTATATTAATATAGGAAGCTTGAAATGGATGCAAACAGGCAGACAAGGGTGCTTTGCCACAGAAATAAGTAGGCTAAATTTTTATAATCAAAGGAAAGTTGCAAAGGGAGGAAAGATAGCTTTCTTCCTCATTCTTTGAGTAGACATCAGGCTTATATCACAAGTTCCTCCTTCCTATTGGGCAAGAGAGTATTGGACCCTGTGATGTCAAACTAGGACAGATCTGGTCATTATGCAAATTAGCAGAAAGGTAGTAATGAATACTAAAATATATTGAATCATCTCAGGTTTCCATATAGTGAGGTTCTCCTACTTTGGAATGTCACCTTTCCCTTAAATTTCTGTCCTTTGTCCTAAGGATCATTATCTTGCTGAACTCAACCAGCAGAATGGAGGTGTCATTCTTTTTCTTTCACATAATGATCTGGGCATATCTCATGTTTTTGCTTATGGCTTTATAGTTAAGTAAGCCTGCTTTGTTCTATGATGTTCCAATATCTTTCTTGAGCTATCATTAATTTACAGTGGTCTCCTAAAGTTCCAGAGGTTTTCCTCTCTTTCTGTAATTCCCTACTGGGACTTCTACAACTACCTGTAGAGCTACCCTTTTCTATCCCTATCATCAAAATATTTACCTGTGATCTTCATCTAAGTGAATGGTAGGTCAACTTTTGAGTTACTCCAGGCAAACATATGGGCTTTGGACTTATACTCAAATTTTCTCATTATTTCCTGTGAAAACCATCAAGGAAGACTTTAGCTTCAAATTATATTAAGGATTGAGGTGTTTTTTTTTGTTTGTTTAACTAATCTCTACACTGCTAATTCATCATTTATATCCTTCAGTTCAGTTCAGTTCAGTTCAGTCACTCAGTCATGTCCGACTCTTTGCAACTCCATGAGTCACAGTACGCCAGGCCTCCCTGTCCATCACCAACTCCCGGAGTTCACTCAAACTCACGTCCATCGAGTTGGTGATGCCATCTAGCCATCTCATCCTCTGTCGTCCCCTTCTCCTCCTGCCTCTAATCCTCCAAGCATCAGAGTCTTTTCCAATGAGTCAACTCTTCGCATGAGGTGGCCAGAGTACTGGAGTTTCAGCTTTAGCATCATTTCTTCCAAAGAACACCCAGGGCTGATCTCCTTTAGAATGGACTGGTTGGATCTCTTTGCCGTCCAAAGGACACTCAAGAGTCTTCTCCAACACCACAGTCCAAAAGCATCAGTTCTTCAGTGCTCAGCTTTCTTCACAGTCCAACTCTCACATCTACAAATGACCACTGGAAAAACCATAGCCTTGACTAGTCTGACCTTTGTTGGCAAAGTAATGTCTCTGCTTTTCAATATGCTATCTAGGTTGGCCATAACTTTTCTTCCAAGGAGTAAGCATCTTTTATTTGTGTGGCTGCAGTCACTATCTGCAGTGATTTTGGAGCCCAAAAAAATAAAGTCTGACACTGTTTCCACTGCTTCCCCATCCATTTGCCATGAAGTGATGGGACCAGATGCCATGATCTTCGTTTTCTGAGTGTTGAGCTTTAGGCCAACTTTTTCACTCTCTTCTTTCACTTTCATCAAGAGGCTTTTTAGTTCCTCTTCACTTTCTGCCATAAGGGTGGTATCAACTGCATATCTGAGGTTATTGATATTTCTCCTGGCAATCTTGATTCCAGCTTGTGCTTCTTCCAGTCCAGTCTTTCTCATGATGTACTCTGCATAGAAGTTAAATAAGCAGGGTGACAATATACAGCCTTGACGTATTCTTTTTCCTATTTGGAACCAGTCTGTTGTTCCATGTCCAGTTCTAACTGTTGCTTCCTGGCCTGCATATAGGTTTCTCAAGAGGCAAATTACTGTAAAAATATTCTATTTCCACTGATACTTTCCTTGAATACATATAGTCTCAGCTCATGACTAGAGCCACATTCTCTTAAAGGACAAATCAGACCATGTCCCTCCTTTGCTCAAAACTCACCAATAGCCTCCGATTTCATCTAGGGAAGAATTGACGTCCTTGCAAAAACCAACAAGCTGCTGCAAGGTATGCTTCAATATTTGCTCTCGGATCTCATAAGCAACTAACACTTTCAGCCATGTTGTCCACTGTGTTGTAGTACATATTGAACACAATGGGTATACTTTTGCTTTAGCTGCTACACATTGCCAAGATATCCTTCACCCTGATGTTTAGAAGTTTTATTCATTGTTTGCTTTTAGTTTTTTCCTCAAATGTCAACTTTTTTATAGATGTTTAAACTTTACAATCTATTTTAAAATTTGCCTTACCTCAATGCTTCTAATATTCCCTTATCATTGGCCACATTTTCAGCTTTTTCTTTCATAAAGCACTTATCTTTGAAAATATTATGAAATTTATTTATACTTATAGTTTATTCTATGTACTGATGGCTTAGATGAAAAGAATCTGACTACATGTAGGTAAAGAATCTGACTACATGTAGGAGACTGAAAAGTGGTCATGTATGGATGTGAGAGTTGGACTATAAAGAAAGCTGAGCACAAAAGAAGTGATGCTTTTGAACTGTGCTGTTGGAAAAGACTCTTGAGAGTCCCTTGGACTGCAAGGAGATCCAACCAGTCCATCTTAAAGGAGATCAGTCCGGTGTTCATTGGAGGGACTGATACTGAATCTGAAACTCCAATACTTTGGCCACCTGATGCAAAGAGCTGACTCATTGGAAAAGACCCTGATGCTTGGAAAGATTGAGGGCAGGAGATGACAGAGGATGAGATGGTTGGATGGCATCATTGACTCAATGGACATGGGTGTGGGTGGACTCCAGGAGTTGGTGATGGACAGGGAGGCCTGGCATGCTGCGGTTCATGGGGTTGCAAAGAGTTGGGCATGACTGAGTGACTGAATTGAACTGAAATTAAGGAGACCCAGGTTTGATCCTTGGGTTGGAAAGACCTCCTGGAGAAGGGAATAGCAACTCACTCCAATATTCTTGCCTAGGAAATTCCATGGACAAAGGGGCCTTTACAGTCCATGGGGTAGCTAAGAGTTGGACACGACTGAGCAACTAATACACATATAGTTTATTCTGTGTATCTCCCATTAGAATTCTAGCTCAAGAAGTCAGTAAACTTCTCTAGTTAGCTTTTGCTCAATTCCAGGTATAAATATGGCTTTCCCAGGTGGCACTAGTGGTAAAGAACCCAACTGTCAATGCATAAGACTTAAGAGATGCAGGTTTGATCCCTGGGATGGGAAGATACCCTGGAGGTTGTAATGGCAACCTGCTCCATTATTCTTCCCTGGGATAATCCCACTGGACAGAGGAGCCTGGCAGGCAACAGTCCATAGGGTCACAAAAAGTTGGACACCACTGAAGAAACTTAGCATGTATAAATATAACTAAAGTCAATGTTCTACTCTTTTCATGGCCACAGGCATGGAAATTCAAGACTGTTACTCACTGGCCTCTATCTTAGAATAATTGCTTGCCCCAAATCAATGCAAGGTTTAGTGTAAAGGTTAATGTATCATAACTATTCAATTTCTGACCTCAGATTTTTGTTTTTTTTCTTTCTTTCTTCTTTTTTTAACATCCCATTAAAGTTCCAAATTATGAGAATAAATCTGTACTCTAAAATGGAAGAATACCTTTTTTAGAAAGTCTAAATTTGTTTCCATTTATTTCTGCTCACAGATATATTTTAGCCTAATTTTATCACTTTCTCTTGAGAATTTACTTTTAAAAAGCAAGAAGAAAATAGAAAATTCCAACATGCTGAATTTTTCCTAACATTTGCCTAACTTTGTTTGCTAGTAGATATGGCACAATTCACAGGTGTTTACCAATATTTGTGCTATCTTTCCTTCCCAGTTTATATAGAATGATTGCATATTCCATCTGTAGATATTAAACATAATCATGTGATTCTCCATTTTAATGAAAGCTAAGTGGATTTTATTTAAGTCACCTAACCGTATGAGAGCCGTTGAATAATATTCTTGTCTCCTCTCCTACACTGAGTTAAGATGACATTACCCCCAATTTATGCAGTATGAAATGTGAATAAAGCTGCTTAGAACCACATGTGAAATTTGCTACCGTGATAAATGTTTATTCTGTTGAGCCATTGAGATTTTGACTTTTTTTTTTTTTTTTGTAGCATAATTTAGCTTAACCTTATTGAAACAGTTGGGAACAATTTAATGATATATTTTTGCCAAGACTTAAAAAACTTTCCCAGCTCTCCAGACTACGGTAGTTATATCTTCACTCACATAATTTTAGACAAAAGACAATGAAAATATTTTAGATTCTTTCTTAAGTAGCACAAAGTATTTACTTCAGATGCTGTCCTAGCTAAGATTACGGTCTGTCACATGTGACAGAATCTTCAAATAATAGTTTTAAAAGATTGCAAAGTATGATGCTTTCACAGAAGATATGCTTACAAGATAATTGAAATCTTGTATCGGGGCTTCCTGATACCCTGTATAGAAGTTTTAACAACATTGTGTGCCTCCACAGTCCTCATTACTAGGGTTCTTCTTACAAGCTCAAGTTTAGAGCATCATTATATATTCGTTTTCCCAGAGCGTTTATATTTACAACTTTTGCTTTGTATTAATTAATAAAAATGCCTCCTTTTACTGCTAATATTCCAGGTTGAACAATAAATTGTATGACTGCTTGCCCATTTGCTCTTCAGTCACTCAGTCATGTCTGACTCTTGGCAATTGCATGGACTGTGACATGCCACACTTCCCTATCCTTTACCATCTCCTGGAATTTGCTCAAACTCATGTCCAGTGAGTTGATGATGCCATCCAACCATCTCATCCTCTGTTGCTCCCTTTGCTCCTGCCCTCAATCTCTACCAGCATCATGGTCTTTTCCAATGAATCAGCTCTTTCCATCAGCTGGTGAAAGAATCGGAGTTTCACCTTTAACATCAGTCTTTCCAATAAATATTAAGGGTTGATTTCCTTTAGGATTGACTGGTTTGATCTCCTTGCAGTCCAAGGAACTCTCAAGAGTCTTCTCCAGCACCACTCTTCAAGAGCATCAATTCTTCAGCACTCAACCTTCTTTATTGTCCAATTCTCACATCTGTACATGGCTGCCAGAAACACCATAGATTTGACTATACGATCTTTGTTGGCAAAGTAATGGCTCTGGTTTTTAATATGCTGTCTAGGTTTGTCATAGCTTTTCTTCCAATAAGCAAGCATCTTTTAATTTCATGGCTGCAGTCACCAGTGATCTAGTTCCTTCACTTTTTGCCATTAGGGTCATATTATCTGCATATCTGAAGTTATTGATATTTCTCCCAGCAATCTTGACTCCAGATTGAGCTTCATCCAGCCCATAATAGCAGATAAAAATGTTGCCACTTTGAATTCTATCCAAAGGGAATAAGAAAAACAGAAGGAAGAAAAAAAAAAAATGCTCCATCTCCCTTAAAACTATTTTCTGAAAGTTAAACAGAAGACCTTGGATGATACCCTATTGCCAAAATCTGTCACATCAGCCTATCAAGATTCAAAATGAGCTAGGAAACATACTGTTTTATTCCTATTGAATACCTGCTTAGGTCTAAATCAATAGGGTTCTATTGATAGATAATAATGAGAGAAGAGCGGGAATTCCTTGGTTGTGCAGTGCTTAGAATTATCGCTTTCATTGCAAGTAGCTTGGGGGTCAATCCCTTCTTGGGGAACTAAAATCCCACAATTTGTGAAGCCAAAAATAAATAAAGAATGGGAGAAGAGAAATTGACAGTAACCAATATACTTCTCAACTTCAGAAATCAATAGACCAAATTTGTTGACCAGTTTTAAAATCTGATTTATAGATGTATTACTTATTGAGTTTGAGACATAAGTAATACATCTATAAATCAGATTTTATTGTTGTCTTGAAGCATGTAATACAGAAGATGCCTTTGCTTAGACTTAGTGTTCCTTGAGGGCAGGGAACACATTCTTTACTCTTGTATGTTTGTACATGTCTTAGAACAAGTTTGTGTAGATTTGTTGATTAAGATAAAAATATGAATGTAGGCATTGTACCAAGACATTAACCATAAAATTTAAATTCAGTGGAACAAATATTTTTGAGAATCGAATCTAACTGCAAAATATCTTTATAAAACTGGGCAATATAACAGAAAAAGTGTTATGCCTTGTTTATGCTATTTCCCCCTTTTTAGAGAAGCTTTTAAATATGTGGAAATGTAAATATATGGGAAAGGCCAAAATCTGTACAGTGTAAAAGTGCTATTAGAATGAGTTGTAGCCAACATTTTCCCTCCCAATATATACATCTGGTGCTACTGGTAAAGAACCGTCTTGGCAAATTGAAGACAGATCTTAGACCTAAATGTAAAACCTAAAACCATAAAGCTCCTAGAAGAAAGCACAGGAAAAAATATCCTTCACTGTGGAGTAGGTAAAGCTTTCTTGAGTGGGGCACAAAAAGCATAAACCATTAAAGAAAAACTGCATAGAAATGTACAATGGTACAAACACTTTTGAGAACTGTTTAGAATTTCACAGAAAACCCTGGTGGCTCAGTGGTAAAGAATCCTCACGCAATACAGGAGATTCAAGAGACACAGTTTTGATCCCCGAGTTGGAAAAATCTCCTTGAGGAGGGCATGACAACGCACTCCAATATTCTTGCCTGGAGAATCCAATGGACAGAGGACCCTGGCAGGCTACATTGCATAGGGTTGCAAAGAGTCAGACCCAACTGTAGTTACTTAGTATTGTTAGGTTGTTCGAATAGGAAAAAGGAGTCCAGAATGGTGGTGGCTAAAAGACAAGGAAGGGAAGGGAAAAGCCCATGACAAAAAAAAAAAAATTTTTTTTTTTAAAAGGAAGGTCCAAGGACCCAAGTGAGGACCTCAGGTAGAACAAAAAGCACTTCTGGCTGGCCCAGTTTACATAGGGCAGGCCCAGGGGGAGGAAAAAACTTATAAAAAGAGGAGCCAAAGGGCCAGGGCTCTCTCTCTCAGGCACATGAGCCCACACTGTTTCTTTTTCTCTCTCTCTTTTCTTTGTGTCTTTTGGGTCATCATGCCCTCATGACTCAAGTATGTATTTTCCTTTATTTTCTAAATAAAACTGGGCTGTAATACAGAGCTGTGACACGGTCTGTCTGAGGGATTTAACATTCATTGCTTAAAAGTGTTGTTGTGATGAGACAGAACCGAGGAAATTACATACTCCGCCAACAGTATACACACACATATTGCACAATTTAATTAAGATTTTAATGAGAAATGCACAATAAATGCCTAACTCTCAAAAAATATCTATGGGTATTTGTATTTCTAGGATGGTCTTTACTTTTGTTTGACCTAAACTCAATAATTTGTATTAGCAAAAGAAATATCTTTTTCTTTGTAAGAGAAACTTTTAATTCAACAATCTCCCAGATCCATCCTATATTTGCAACTTAATCCACTAAAATTACTATAATTTGTGAAAGCAAGTGAGAAATGTCCTATCAGAAATTCTTACCTCAAACTATGATTAAGAAAAAACTAAACCTTATAATGCATATTTTCAAATAATTTGAGCTAAGGAAAGAGGTACTGTAGTTCTAGAGTAGGAGGCAGATTTTATGACAAGTAATTTGAAGTGCTCAAGGACAACCATGTTAGATTGATATAGACCACTTGTTACTATTTCTAAATCTATTCTATGTGACCTTGTCCACAGAGTGACTTTAACTGTATCACCTCTATAAAATTTAGCTTTCCTTCTTGATTGAGAAAGGATCATTTATTGGTAATGAAAAGATAAAAGAGTTAATGTACGTAAGAATTCAGCATGAAGTCTTTGGTAAATGCCTGCTATTATTATTATTGTATCAACAACAGAGACAATGATCATTATAATTAATGCAAATTATATTAGGAAGCATGGATAAGCTCTTGAACATTTATATGCAAACTCACTGAAATAGCTTTGTCCTACTAAGCAGTCATATGAGGGCACTCACTTATGCAAGCAATAGCAATTAACCAAGCACTCCAATTCTATTATACAGTCTCGAATCCTTCATCAGAAATACTGGAGGAGGATATGCTATCTTGGTTTCTGAAAAAAGGCATCCATTCCATGCTTACATCAGTGAATTGACTGGGTGTGAATGCTTCGTTTCCTTTAGAAGAGATCAAATTAGCAATTAACTAATTCACTGGTAGAAACATCCTGAGCATAGTGAAAGCTTTATAAGGTCTTACTTGGTGAAAAATTACTGATTGCCACAATAATAGATGAACTTAAATAAAGAGATTGCCCTGGATCAGGAAAAACTGGGTATAAATACATATTTTTTAATAGGAATTAGGATAGACTTGTTTTGTATGTTTTAAGATAGGGTTTGAAAGTACATTGGCTTCTAATTGTAAACTATAATTAAACACATGTGGAAAGGAAATTTTCGTTGTAGCTTATTAGTGCTGAAAGAAATAGTAACTATTATTGTCATGTGATACGAAAATTACATTGTAAGTTTCAATATCAGTCCAAACAACTCACAAATTTAAAAAGAAAAAAAAAAGAGAGAGAGAGAGAGAGCAAGAGAAGAGAAAAGAATAAAATAGGAAAATAAAGTTTCTAAAGTTGACAAGAACTAAAAATGAGTGAATTGCTCTTTGATGAAAATTGAAGACAAAACTGCCCACAGCTGATTATTGATACTGAAATTATAATGTGGACAAAGTGCAATTTTGGTTATGAAGCCAAATCAGACCTCTGTACCCTGACACCAAATCAATTTCTGGAGGCAGAGTTTTGAGTGAAGTAGAAAAGAATGGCTTTATAAGGCTTTGTCAGGCAAACAGGGACACTGGGCTAAAGTGGGCTTGTTGCAGGAAGGGGGACTCCTTCCAGGGAATAAAGCTGGGCTCCTGTCTAACACTCAGAAATGAATTGTCCGAGGAGACACATGCGTGACAAAGCAAGAGATTTTATTGGGAAAGGGCACCTGTGGGGAGAGCAGTAGGATGAGGGAACCCAGGAGAACAGCTCTGCCACCTGGCTTGCATAGTCTTGGGTTTTATGGTGATGGGATTAGTTTTCGGGTTGTCTTTAGCCAATCATTCTGACTCAGAGTCCTTCCTGGTGGTTCATGCCTTGTTCAGCCAAGATGGATCCAAGAGAGAAGGATTCTGGGAGATGGTCAGACATGTGGTGTTTCCTTTCCCGAACTCTTCTAGTTGGTGGTGGCTTATTAGCTCCGTGTTCCTTACCAGGACCTCATGTCGTAAAACAACTCATGCAAATGGTTACTATGGTGCCTGGCCAGGGTGGGTCATTTCAGTCAGTGTTCTTCCCCTAACAAGCTGAGTTCAGTTCTGTTCACTCAGTTATGTCCAACTCTTTGTGACCCCATGGACTGCAGTATGCCAGGCTTCCCTGTCCATCACCAACTCCTAAAGCTTGCTCAAACTTATGTCCATCGAGTTGGTGATGCCATCCAACTATCTCATCCACTGTCATCCCCTTATCCTGCCTTCAATCTTTCCCAGCATCAGGGTCTTTTCAAATGAGTCAGCTCTGCACATCAGGTGGCCAAAGTATTGGAGTTTCAGCTTCAACATCAGTGCTTCTAATGAATATTCAGGAATGACTTCCTTTAGAATGGGCTGGTTGGATCTCCTTGCAGTCCAAGGGACCCTCAAGAGTCTTCTCCAATACCACAGTTCAAAACCATCAATTTTTCAGCACTCAGCTTTCTTTATGGTCCAGCTCTCACATCTATACATGACTACTGGAAAAACCACAGCTTTGACTAGATGGATCATTATTGGCAAAATAATCTCTCTGCTTTTTAATATGCTATCTAGGTTTGTCATAGCTTTTCTTTCAAGGAGCAAAGAAAAAAAAAAAATTTCACTGAAAGAAAAGTCCAAGAAGATCAACTCTCTCACTGTTTTTATTGTTTCCCTATCTATTTGCCATGAAGTGATGGGACCAGATGCCATGATCTTAGTTTTCTGAATGTTGACTTTAAGCTAACTTTTTCATTATCTTCTTTCATCAAGAGGTTCTTTAGTTCTTCTATGCTTTCTGTCATAAGTGTGGTGTTATCTGAATATCTGAGGTTATTGTTATTTCTCCTGGCAATCTTGATTGCAGCTTGTGCTTTACCCAATCCAGCATTTTGCACAACATAACCTGCACATAAGTTAAATAAGCAGGGTGACAATATACAACCTTGATGTACTCCTTTTCCAATTTGGAACCAACCTGTTGTTCCATGTCTCATTCTAACTGTTGCCTCTGGACCTGCATACAGATTTCTTAGGAGGCAGGTAAGGTAGTCTGGTATTCCCATCTCTTTTAGAATTGCCCTCAAAACTGTGTGTCCCATCTTGGAGTGGGTAGTGAGAAGTTTTATAGTAATGGTTCAAAAAGAGCATGATCAGCTCATGGATATTCTTCTGATTGGTTGGTAGTGAGGTAAGTGGGAGTCAGCATCATCAACCTTCTCATTCCAACTAGCCTGGGGTCTAGATCCTTGTGGGCAGAATATGTTCATTTCTTCCACCTGGTAGGGGTTTCAGTATCTGCAAAACAGTGCAAAGATATTTCTATATGTATCCCTGCTATATGGGAAAAGGAAAGATACCTTTTCCCAAGGCTATATTATTGTTTTTCTAGACTGTCCCTCACTTGTCTCTCTATCCTCTCTCTTTCCTAATTGGTAACTGTTTGAACCTCCTCCTTGGAATGGAGGGAAGGTCATAAATGAAGCCTATTTCCTACAATTTAGAAATTGGGGACACAGAAATACAGGGTCCTTCACTCTACCAGTTAAATTCGGAACACATCATTTGATATGTATTTATAAAATAATTCTTTGAATTTAAAATACTCCAAAAAAGTAAAGAAAATACTCAAGCTGCTTTTTGTGATAATTTATTTAACTTTGTTTCTCATCAGCATCCCATATTTACTGTCCCATCATGAACTAAATTTTGTATCATTCCAAAATTCAAACACTGAAATTCTACCTTTAATATGTTGGTATTAGGAGGTTGGTCTTTGGCAGGTTATTAGGGACAGATGAGGTCATGTGGGTGGAGCTTTCAAGAACAGAACCCAATTAGTGCCCTTATAAGAGTCACAGGAGAGTTTGCTTCTGAAACAGAAGGGAAAGCGACAGAGCACAACTTTTGAAAGAATGACATAGCCAAAGGATATAACATAAACTAATTAAAATCAAATTGGTCCAAGATGGCAGACAAGTCAACTTTGACTAGACCTTGATCCTCAATCAGTAAGCTAAATGACACTACCAGAGGGGCCATGACATTTCCAAGGCACCATCAAAAGACCAAAAAGTGGGAAATGGTCCAACTCCTGAAAAATCTCCACCTCTTCCCCCAAATAATTGTGTTAGGTATTTAGAATAGGAAACAGGAGTCCAAAATGGTGTGGCTAAAAAACAAGGTAGGCAAAAGCTTGTGAAAATAGAACAAAAGAAGGTCAAAGGAAGGTCCGAGGACCAGGGTGCAGACCTCAGGTAGAACAAACAGCACTCCTGGCTAGCCCAATTTACATAGGGCAGGCACGTAGGCACGGGGGGGAGTGGGGGTGGGGGGGGCACATATAAAAAGAGGAGCCAAAGAGCTGGGGGTCTCTCTCTCCTGCATGCTGGCATGCTCCCCAACTCTCTTCTTTGCGTCTTTGGGTTGGCATGCCATCAGCCTCAGGGATGGATTTTCTTGCTATTTTCTAAATAAAATAGAGCTGTAACACGGAGCCATAACACTGATCTGTCTAAGACCTATAACATGGTCTGTCCAAGACCCAAGAGGTGTGACACCCCGAGGGCTTTAACGTCCATCACTCCAAATCTTTGTTGAGATGAGACAGAACTGAGGAGAAAACACTCGCCTGACAGTCGAAATAATCCTTCCACTCATTAGCCTGTAAAATTACCCAGCCCTTTTATGGGCTAACCACGCCACATTTTGAGGTAGCCAGACTTGTCCTCTGTGATGGCCCATACTCTGTTGTGGAACGTGCTTCTCTCTAAATAAATCCATTTCTTACCTATCACTTAGTCTCTCAGTGAATTATTTTTGAGATAAAACATCAAGAATCTGAGCTTCATTAAGCTCTGAAAGCAGGTACTGTGGGTTTTGGCTGAGTTCAAGTCTCAGCCATGTGGGTTAGAGTCCCAGAAAAGGGTTTTTGGCTAGGTTTCAGTCCTGGCCATGTAGGTTCAAGTCCCCATCTAAGGTAAGCAGACTTACTTCCTGTCTCTGCTCTCTACCATGGGAGAATCCAAGATGTTGTCAGCCTGAAACTAGGAAGAGGGCTCTCACCAGAACCTGACCATGCTGGCACCCTGATGTCAGACTCCAGCCTCCAGAACTGTGAGAAATAAATTGTTGTTTTTTTTTTTTTTTTTTCTCAAGGGTGTCTTCACAACCCAGGGATCAAACCCACATATTCTGCTTGGCAGGCAGATTGTTTTACCACTGAGACACTTGGGAAGCCCTTATAAGCCACCCAGCCTTCTTAGTTTGTAACAGCAGCCTGAACTAAGAAGATATTCTTTTAACAAGTTTACTTCTTTTGTCATAATCCCCACTGAGTGAAGTCAGTCCAGTCAATTAAATTCCTAACCACATTTCTTGGCCAAAAGAAATTCCCTCATTCTCCCACATACTTGGAATTTTTTTTTTACTTTTGTGTTGTAAATATTCCAATTTCCTTTCTTCTTAGTGTTTTTATTGTGGGATTAATTATAATATTCTAATGAAGCTTCTTTGATTTTTTTTAAGCCTTCAAAGTCTGCTATGTGATATAAAGCTATAAAGCCAATAACTTCCTTCTGGCCTCTGGGTATCCATTTCTATAGGGTGAATAATGTTCTCAGTGGGATAAAAAAGGTAAGCATTCAAGTAGGTCAGGGATTTCCTTACAAATAGCATTGCCACTCTATTGCTCCATTATAGAAAATAACAAGAGCATGTTTTTATCTGATTGTGAAGCCTTTGGCATCTTCTGTACACTTTCAAGGCTGCAGGCCACAGTGGAATAGGTTGAATTAATCTCTTTAGGTTTAAGCTTATTTATCAAAAAGGAAGAAGGCTGTATGCTAAAGTCTTAGGTCAAGCCCTCTGCTTTCACAACTCCCTTCCACCTTCCTACAACTGAGATGTGACTTAATAACGTCTTTACACATTGAATAATACTTCACAGCTGCCTTATGATGGCAGAGCACAGTAAGACATTGTGTAAATGTTGAGAGAGATAATATCATTATTCCAGGTATGAATCCAGGAGTAAAAGTGCAGAAAGATTTAACCATCTTTTGGGAATTCAATGAAAAATAAGGTATACAATTTGTTCACAATTTTAAAAATACATGCACAGGTATTTTATATATATTGATATGTGTGTATATTTATATATATACAGAGAAAATTCAAAATTCTTAGAGTAGACATAAGATACAGTATGATTAAAATATTTCTTGAAAAAATATTAAATGTTAAGTTAAATTATATGTTATATATATATCTCTTAGGTCCTTTAGTGAATTCTAATCTAGTCTCTTGTGATGTTGATTTAATTACTAAGTCATGTCTGACTTTTGCGATCCCATGGGCTACAGACTGCCAGGCTCCTCTGTCCATGGGATTTCCCAGGCAAGAATACTGGAGTGGGTTGCCATTTCCTTCTCCAGGGGATCTTTCCAACCCTGGGATGGAACCCTGATCTCTTGCATTGCAGGTGGTCTCCTGCATTGCAGGCAGATTCTTTACCAACTGAGCCACCAGAGAAGCGCCATCTATTCTTTTAGGTAGTTCAATTCAGATTCTCCAAGTGTAGGAAGTGGGAATTAATGGCATACCTGTCAGAGGCCTGGCTGTAAATGCTAATCAACCAGACCTGGTTGCCAGTCCTACACCAAGTCTGTGAGATTTCTTCCTATCAAACTGCTACCTTTTAACACTCTCTCAGTCAGGGCATCCTTCTTTCTTGTTCCTAAGGCCAAATCCAAGTTATCTATCTCCCTATTCCTCTCATTTACTTCCTTTTCCCCATCTGTGTCTTTCTGCAAACATTAAACATGCTGGGCATAGTTTCTACATTAAAAAAATGATGAATAAAATATTACTCTTACCTAGAAAACCTGTGGTTAATAAGGTACACATTCAATGTGAACAATATCTTATTGATTTTTAAGTACTAAGAGCTTTTGGACACTAGAAAAGTGAATAACCAAATCTAAAATGATAAGTGAACATTAGAAATTACTCATAAAAAGAACCAGCTATAGAAGTCATTTGGAATTAACTATAAAGCTTGTTAAAATGCAAATTTTGGGGCCTAATCTCAAAGATTTTGTAAGAGTAGAGGGAACTCAGTAATCTGCATGTTTTACAGGTAATCTAGAAAAAATAATAATAACTAACTCATGATTGAACATTATTAATAATAAATGGCAGTCTGAATAATCTATTGACCACAATTTGAAAGACACTGATCTAAGTTCTGTTATATTTTTGTTGTGATTATGCTGCCTATTGGATCGAAGAACTACTCTGTAGAAATACAGGGAAGAACAAGGAGAAAAGAATCTCATCAGCAGAATATTGTCACAATAATATTAAATAAGCACCACCCCTAATCTCAGTGATTCATAGTAAGAGTGATTTATTTTCCTAGATCTACGTTGGTCTCATCTGGCCTGCTCTGCTTTGGGCTGCAGTGATTAGGGCACTGTAAGTCTATATTTTGGGGCTAGACTTAAGAGCCAACAGCTACCTAATGAAACCTCTAAGTAAGTATAAGTGTTAGTCATTCAGTCGTGTCTGACTGTTTGTGACCCTATGGATTGTAGCCCACCAGGCTCCTCTGTCCATGAAATTCTCTAGGCAAGAATACTGGAGAAGATTGCCATTTTCTTCTCCAGAGCTCCTGTAGGGGAAATTAGATTTGGATGTCTCAAGTCCAAGGGAGCCCCCGAGGGCATGTTCATTATCAGAGTGTTCCTCTCTTTGTAAAGTGCTTCTGCTTGCCAGATTGTTTAATTGTGAACTATTCAGTGGCCATTGTCCTTCTGATCTTAACATATCTAATATACACCCCAAAGATCTTTCCTTCAGGATAGATGAAATATTTCCCAGTTTTATAAGCTTTATAACACCAAAGCACAACAGAAGCAGACAAAGTCCAACAAAAATGGCACAGTTTCCAGCATCGATGCATGCAGATAAACCGATTCCCTGACAGGGTAAATAAATTTACCCTATAAAACAAACAAACTAATTCCAACTAGGCTACCTACCCCCACAGGAACTAGCTCCCAAATGAACCAGTTCCAACTGAACCAGTTCCCAGATCAGGTAAATAAATTTACCCTACGAATGAGCTAGGGTGGACTTCCCCCAAGACAAAGAGTTCCCAATGAACAGGTTCAGGGTAGAGTCCTGAACAACATCTCCCCTCTGCAAATGGCTACCCAACCAGATTGGCTTGTCCCATAAAGGAAAAGCCCAAACTGAGGGGAAGAAATGTCCCCGATGTGCACACTGGAGCAACTTATCCCCCAAAATTGAGCTTGTCAGCTTTTAACACAAAGGACACACAAAACAAGTGAACTCGCTGAACCAGTTATTGAATTGGGGAGAATTGCCCTACAAATGAAACTGAGTCCATCAACTCTTGAAGTTTGCTGTTTCCTTGTCTCAACTGCCAAGCTCTGGGAGCAGTAGGTGTCACTTCAGGGAATCTTGAAAGAAAGAACTTCAGGACAACACAGTCCTGGCAGCTGCTAGGTTATTGCCCCAATATTCCCTGATAGGGGCCAGTTTGCCACGAGCAGCAAGTCTCCTAGGTGGCTAAGCCAAATTGTTACTGAATCCAAACTTCCTCTGCTCACCACACAACAGGCCAATGAATCTGAGAGAGAAGGTGTTGAGGCAAGGAAGAAACTTTAATCAGGGAGCCAGCAGACCAAGAAGATTTCAGATTAGCACCTCAAAATAATCATCTTAGGTTCTTCTAATAATTTTCTGAGGCTCAAGGGACAAACACGATTACAGTTTTACCAGGTGAGCTACCATAACGTTGGCTAAGGCAAGTCAAATAGACAAGGCAAACATTAGTAGGGTTATGTATGTGTCATGTTCAGTCAAGAGTCAGAATCCACATTAATTATTAAAAGATAATTTAATAAAGACTTAATAGAATAAAGTCACTCAGTTGTGTCTGACTCACTGCAACCCCATGGACTATACAGTCCATGGAATTCTCTAGGCCAGAATACTGGAGTAGGTAGCCTTTCATATTCCAGGGAATCTTCCCAACCCAGGGATTGAACATAGGTCTCCCATATTGCAGGCAGATTCTTTACCAGCTGAGCCACAAGGGAAGCGTAAGAATGCTGGCGTGAGTAGCCTATCCTTTCTTCAGTGGATCTTCCCAGCCCAGAAACTGAACTGGGATCTCCTGCACTGCAAGTGGATTCTTTACCAACTGAGCTATCAGGGATAATGGATAAAGATTCTAACCTGATAACAGAAAGCTTTCCCACTTCAGCCTAAGAGAACAAAGAGAAGAGTTCAAATAATTACAATCTATAAACATAGATAAGGAGCTCTGTTTTGGACTGAATTGTGTTCTCACCAAATGCATTGGTTGAAGCCTAACACTCAATGTGACTATATATGGAGATATGGCATTGAAGCATGTAATCATGGTAAGATGAATTTGTAAGGATGGGGTTGTAATTCTGTAAGCCTGGTGTCCTTATAAGAGGTCAAGGAGACACCAGAAATACATGTATAAACAGGAAAGATCATGTGAGGACACAGAGAGAAGGTCTGCAAGACAAGGAAAGAAGTCTAAAGAGAAACCCACCCTTTTGGTCCCTTGATATTGAACTTCCAGTGTCCAGAACTGTGAGCAAATATACAACTGTGTTAAAGTCACCCAGTTAATGACATTTTGTTATAGTCTGGTAGACTAATAGACTCCCTGTGGAGCTGAAATTTAGACTTCTGAGCAAGAGGTCTTGCCCATATAAATTCTGAGAAGCCATTCCTTGGGCATGTGATACACTATTTCTGAGGGTGGGTAAAAACTTAATAACAAAAAATTATATTTTATAGAGTCATGTAGCATTAAATTACTCTGAAATATGGATTTTTGAACTTGTACTAGCAAGAGTTCCTTTGAAAATATGGATTTATTTTAAAATTACATTAATTATTTTATTTAGAAATAGATACTGCATTTTTGCTTTGCCCAAAGAAACTAAATTGATTAAATAAAAAAACAAATAAGAGAATAAAGAACGAAGAAAAATAATAATATTAGCAAATATTTTTATGTAGAAATATTTAATACTTCAAATATTGTTAAAACTACAGCAATAATTGTATATAACCCTCTTAATAAGTTGCAATAAAATAAGGATGCAAATTAAGTGGAATGGGATGCTAAATGCTTTAAAATTATAAGCAACAAAATTTACTGGTGATGAATACATTTAGGCTAATATAATAATAGGACCCAGTGGGATGACTAAAGGACTTTCCAGGTCGTGCCAGTGGTGAAGAACCTGCCTGCCAATGCAAGAGACATGAGACGTGGGTTTGATCTCAGGTCAGAAAGATCCCCTGGAAGAAGGCACAACAACCCACTCCCGTACTCTTGCGTGGAGAATCCCATGGATAGAGGAGCCTGGAGGTTTACGGTCCATAGGGTCACACAGCAGCAGATATACCTTAAGCAACTTAGCATGCATGCACGCAGGATCATTTAAAGAAAGTCACTAGGACACACACTTGTTCTCTGGTAGTGGAATCCTGCCATCGTACTGATAAAATAAACAGTAGTTTACATCTAGGAACTATACAAAAGAAGTTAAAATACATTGTCCAAATATAATGTGAGCAATTGTAAATTTTTGAACAGTTGTAAAAATACGGTTTTAAAATTGTCATCACTTTAAAAATTTTACAAACCATTAGCTACAGTACATTTTTAGGAATTTTAGGAAAACTATCCCTACTTACGGAGAAGTTGATGACACCCCACTCCAGTACTCTTGCCTGGAAAATCCCATGGGCGGAGGAGCCTGGTGAGTTGCAGTCCATGGGGTTGCTAAGAGTCGGACACGAATGAGCGACTTCACTTTCACTCTTCACTTTCACGCATTGGAGAAGGAAATGGCAACCCACTCCAGTGTTCTTGCCGGAGAATCCCAGGGACGGGGGAGCCCGGTGGGCTGTCGTCTATGGGGTCGCACAGAGTCGGACACGACTGAAGCGACTCAGCAGCAGCATCCCCACTTACATAGCAAATGATTCCAAGAATTGTAAATCAATCAGAGTGAATTGTAAAGCGTTTAAATATTTTACACAAAATCTTTTTTTTTTTTTTAAATCAACAATCTTGTTTATACAACTCTTCTGCCAACAACATTTACTGTGAAGTTAATTTTTTGTCTCCCAGCCACCAACACTTTGCTGGTTCCTCTCCTGACTTTTCCTAAACTCCTTTTCTGTTGTTTCTCTCTTACCTCATTTTCACATGGAGAAACACAGACATTTTTGACTTTGTTTTCCCTACAAAGACTTTGGATGTTCTTTTTTGTCTCTTTGGTAACTGCCTACACCCAAATTACAAAGTAAATTATCACCAGGTATTTTACAACAAACACAATCTTCTTGCTTAAAAAAAAAAAAAATGATGTTGCTAGACAGTGCTGTGATAGAACCAGATCACAATGATTTCATGTATGTTTTCCCAACTCATCAGTGAAGTCACTTTGAGAACTTTAAATCAGTGCCTGAGGAGAGGGGAAAAGAGGAGCATTTCAATCATGAAAATGAGTGAATTGACTTTTTATTTTCCCTGGATCATCAGTTGCTAGACATACACCAGCATTGCCCTGGAAGTATTTGTTGTTATTAAGTGATACGAACATGTTGGTAGTATTATTTAACATTAAAAGGCTTATGATAGTCTAAGTATGTTATCATTTTTATCTTTAGTCAATTAGTACCCAGAACAATCATCTGGAGGAGGTAGTAGAATTATCCTTCTTTTTTTTTTTTTAAATATAAATTTATTTATTTTAATTGGAGGTTAATTACTTTACAATATTGTATTTCCTTTTTATTTTTTTTTTTAATTTTTATTTTTACTTTATTTTACTTTACAATACCGTATTGGTTTTGCCATACATTGACATGAATCCACCATGAGTGTATACAAGCTGAATCCTCTGGTCAGAGATGTTAGATCTCATTCAAGATAATTTTCTACAGATTATTCATCAGAGTTAAAAGTATTTGAAAACAAATAGATAAATGTATCTATATAACTGAATCACTTTGCTGTACACCTGAAACTAATACAACATTGTAAATCAACTACAGTCCAATATAAAATAAAAATTTAAAAAAAAGATAATCTTATTAAATGCTAAGGGAGCAATATGAAATTTTGCCTCACCCAAAATATGAACATGAGCTTAGGGCATTGGAATGGACATGTCTGGAGTCATAAGTGCAGTTGTAAGATTCCTAAAATTCCTGATGCATTCATTTTTAATTATTTTATTTCCAGAAAAAGAAACATGTCTATTTGAGAGTTAGGGATGCCCTTCACAAAGAACCCAGAACATTCATGAACCTGTGAAACACATGTTAAGGCACTTGTCCAAGTCTTAAATTACTGGGCAGTATCAAGAGTAGAATTAAGGTTTCTTGATTTCAAGTTCATTATCTTTCAATGGCCCTAGTGTATTTAAATAAATCATGTGAGCCAATATTAATTTAGTTGTTAATATACTCAGTTTGTGCTTCCCTGGTGGCTCAGATGGTAAAAAATCTGCCTGCAATGCAAGAGACCTGGATTCAATCCCTGGGTTGGGAAGATCCCCTGGAGAAGGGAACAGCTACCCATTCCAGTATTCTGGCCTAGAGAAGTCCATGGACAGAGAAGTCTGGTGGGCCTGGGGTCCATGGTATCGCAAAGAGTCAGGTTTTGATATGGTCTTGTCTGAGACTTTGTGAGTATGGCCACAGAGACAATGAAAGTTACTATTAATCCCATTGAAAAAATCCATGAACTTGTTCTTTTGCTTTTTTCTCTTCTGTCACTGAATACATGACTCAAACTTCAGTTTAAAAAAGTATTATAAATGTGCTGATTAAAAGAACTACATTAAGTAAAAGAAATGCATTGGAAGGAAGAAGATGCAGTAAACTCTGATGCTAATGAGATAAAATATTTTTTAAAACAGATATACCAGAAAGATAAATAAATCAACACCTAGTTGTAACATGGTCTAAAAGAATGAAGTATTTTGATCTGATTATGTAACTAAGGATTTAATGCATTTATCACACTGGTAGTAGAGTGAAGTTTAAAAATTAAAAATGTAGGTAAAAAGTGACCTAGTAAAGTAAGATATCTTTGGAAAATTACCTTAAAACCATGAAAAATTATTTTAAAAATAGTGATTAATAGGAAAAAAATATTTCTTATAACTAAGTATAAAATAAACCCAAACTCCAGATTGTGAGCTAAATATTACAAGATATAGGGCTCATGTACAATGAAGGATGCAGAGACCTTATAGTTATTTTTTTAGATTTCGTATAACACACATGTATTTCTATAAAAGCAAATTATTTAGTCTTGAAAAAATCATAAAATAAACTAGTAATGGAGGAAAATGAATTTAATGGCATGGGGGATGAGGAAGAATGTCTTACTATTCTAGCTTCTTCACTCTGAATATGCAATGGAATTTACATATATATGTGTATGTGTGTTTATTTATATATATAAACATAATACTTTTTGCTACATCATTTACAATAGAGAGGACAGAGTACATATCTTCACCTGTAAAGGAGTTTGAATTGGGCTATGGGACTTGCTTTAAACTGAGATGCTAGAAAGGCGACAGTAGCAGACACTTTAGATATGGTTTGGTTGTTGTCTTTGTTCTTATCACAGTTGCTTCCTGTCCTTCTGGACAGAGGCCCTTTTATTCAACTCAGGCTTGGACACACCTGCTGAAAATCTCCTTACCCCACACCCAACTTTGGACATCCTTCTCACTCAGCCAGGTCCTAAAGTTGAACTGCTCACTTCCTACCCAAAACCCCCCATGCAACCCTATTACCAGATTGCCTACCTTCCCCCATCCTGTGCTTCCTAAATCTACTCATGGTAAAACATTCCTCATCAGCCAACTAGTCTGCCACTTTGTAGACTGTTCCCATTTAGTCTCTAACACCATCATCAGGGCCACCATAGAATCCCCGCACTTAGCTGGAAACCAAGACTGCTAGGTTTGTACCCCTACATGATGACTTTTGTATTTCAGTTTTCTAGAAGAAAAGTGGATAAAAGACTAAATGGAAAGAAAAGGCAGAAGGGCAGGGAGAGGAATAGACATGGTAATGGTAAATTTGGAGCAAGATTTTGACATGATCTCTCATTTTCAAAGATGACATTAGCCATGCAGTGAAGAGTCTAAGACCAAACTGAGGATGGCCTTCAGAAGGCAAATGCTGTCCTCTAAAAGAAGCATGATGGTGCCTTAGATAGACCGAATGAGAGAAAAGCAAGTAGGGCCTGGCTTCTAGCTACATTTTGAAGGTTGAGCCAAAAGGACTAGCTGATGGATATTGAAAGTAAGAGAGCAGTTAAAGATGACACAAAGCATTTTTACCATGCTTTGGGGGTTTAGAATTATTGTTTACTGACATAGCAGTTAGCAAGGTAAATTAGTTTGGGGGAAAATATCAAGAGACTGGTTTTGAACTTACTAGGTCATTCAAGTGTGCTAAACACTCAAGAGAAGCCACTGATTGTACCAAGGAATATGTAAGTTTGAAGTTCAGGAGGTATATCAGAGCTTATGTGTATGTGTTAGTCACTCAGTTGTGTCTTACTCTTTGTGATCCCATGGACTGAAGCCCACCAAGATCCTCTGCTTATGGAATTTTCCAGGCAAGAATACTGGAGTGGGTTACCATGCACTTCTTCAGATGATCTTCCCAACACAGGGACTGAACCATAGTCTCCCTCATTGCAGGGAGATTGTTTACCTTCTGAGCCACCATGAAAGCCTTATCAGAGATTAGGTTATACATTAAACGTAGAATGGTATATACTTAACCTTGCTTGAAAACTTGAAGGTATTCATGTAATTAAAGAAAATTGCTAAGCAAGATATGAAAAACTTTGAATAAATAGAACTACCTTATGACCTAGCAATCCCACTGCTGGGCATACACACCGAGGAAACCAGAATTGAAAGAGACACGTGTACCCCAATGTTCATCACAGCACTGTTTATAATAGCTAGGCCATGGAAGCACCCTAGATGTCCATCAGCAGATGAATGGATAAGAAAGCTGTGGTACATATACACGATGGCGTATTACTCAGCCATTAAAAAGAATTCATTTGAATCAGTTCTAATGAGGTGGATGAAACTGGAGCTTATACAGGGTGAAGCAAGCCAGAAAGAAAAACACCAATACAGTATATTAACACATATATATGGAACTTAGAAAGATGGTAACGATAACTCTGTATGCGAAACAGCAAAAGAGACACAGATGTATAGAACAGTCTTTTGGACTCTGTGGGAGAGGGAGAGGGTAGGATGATTTGGGAGAATGACATTGAAACATGTGTAACATCATATATGAAACAAATCGCCAGTCCAGGTTCGATGCATTATACTGGATACTTGGGGCTGGTGCACTGTGACGACCCAGAGGGATGGTACGGGAAGGGAGGTGGGTGGGGGGTTCAGAATGGGGAACACGTGTATACCTGTGGCAGATTCATGTTGATGTATGGCAAAACCAATACAATATTGTAAAGTAATTAACCTTCAATTAAAATAAATACATTTATATTGATATATTTATATATAGCCATGAAATTAGAAGACGCTTACTCCTTGGAAGAAAAGTTATGTCCAACCTAGATAGCATTTTCAAAAGCAGAGACGTTACTTTGCCGACTAAGGTCCGTTTAGTCAAGGCTATGGTTTTTCCTGTGGTCATGTATGGATGTGAAAGTTGGACTGTGAAGAAGGCTGATCACCGAAGAATTGATGCTTTTGAGCTGTGGTGTTGGAGAAGACTCTTGAGAGTCCCTTGGACTGCAAGGAGATCCAACCAGTCCATTCTGAAGGAGATCAACCCTGGGATTTCTTTGGAAGGAATGATGCTAAAGCTGAAACTCCAGTACTTTGGCCACCTCATGCGAAGAGTTGACTCATTAGAAAAGACTCTGATGCTGGGAGTGATTGGAGGCAGGAGGAGAAGGGACGACCGAGGATGAGATGGCTGGATGGCATCACTGACTCGATGGATGTGAGTCTGAGTGAACTCCGGGAGATGGTGATGAACAGGGAGGCCTGGCGTGCTGTGATTCATGGGGTTGCAAAGAGTCGGACACGACTGAGCGACTGAACTGAACTGAACATTTATATTAAAAAAGAAGAAAAATAGAGAAAAATGTAACATTTTCTAGAAAAATGTTTAAAGCTGGACTTTCTAGGTAAATTTTACAATGAATCAATAAAGAAATAATTCTGATGCTATTGAAAATATTCCAGAGCACAGAAACATCAAGAGAGAGTCTAATTAATTTTTGGACTTAAGCTTTTATATAAATCCTCAAATTTATAAAAAATAGCATAAATAGCAGAAGAGGAAAAAGTGACAAATTTTATTTTCTTGGACTCAAAATCACTATGGATGGTGATTGCAGCTATGAAATTAAAAGAAATTTGCTCCTTGGAAGGAAAGCTATGACAAACCTAGACAGCATATTATAAAACAGATACATCAATTTGCTGACAAATGTCCGTATAGCCAAAGCTATGGTTTTTCTAGTAGTCATGTATGGATGTGAGAGCTGGGCCATAAAGAAGGCTGAGATGTGAAGAACTGATCCTTTTTAAACCAAACCTGAAAGAGACACGTGTACCCCAATGTTCATCACAGTACCATTTACATCAGCCAGGACATAGAAGCAACCTAGATGTCCATCAGCAGATGAATGGATAAGAAAGCTGTGGTACATATACAGAATGGACTATTACTCAGCTATTGAAAAGAATACATATTTCAATCAGTTCTAATGAGGTGGATGAAACTGGAGCCTATTATACAGAGTGAAGTAAGTCAGAAAGAAAAACACCAATGCAGTATATTAAGGCATATATATGGAATTTAGAAAAATGGTAATGATGACTCTACATGCGAGACAGCAAAACAGACACAGATGTACAAGAAGACTAGGGTGGGATGATTTGAGAGAATAGCATTGAAGCATGTATATTATCAGTTTAGTTCAGTTTAGTCACTCAGTCGTGTCCGACTCTTTGCGACCCCATGAATCGTAGCACGCCAGGCCTCCCTGTCCATCACCAACTCCCGGAGTTCACTCAGACTCACGTCCATCGAGTCAGTGATGCCATCCAGCCATCTCATCCTCTGTCGTCCCCTTCTCCTCCTGCCCCCAATCGCTCCAGCATCAGAGTCTTTTCCAAGGAGTCAACTCTTCGCATGAGGTGGCCAAAGTACTGGAGTTTCAGCTTTAGCATCATTCCTTCCAATCATATGTGAAATAGATCAGCAGTTCAGGTTCAGTGCATGAAACAGGATAATCAGGGCTGGTGCACTGGGATCACCTGAGGGATGGGATGCAGAGAGAGGTGGGAGGAGGTGTTCAGGATGGGGAACACATGTACACCCATGGCTAATTCATGTCAATGTATGGCAAGAAACCACTACAATATTGTAAAATAATTAACCTCCAATTAAAATAGATTAATTAATTAAAAAAAAAGATCCTTTTTAATTGTCAGCTGGTGGAGATTCTTGAGTCCCTTGGACTCCAGAAAGATCAAACCTGTCAATCTTAGAGGAAATTAACTGTGGATATTCATTAGAAGGACTGATACTGAATCTCCAATATTTTGGCCACCTGATGTGAAGAATCAACTCATTGGAAATGACCCTGATACTGGGAAAGATTGAAGATAGTAGGAGAAGGGGGCAGCAGCAGATGAGATGATTAGATATCATCACTGATTCAATGAACATGAATTTGAATAAACTCTGGGAGACTAGAAGAGGACAGAGGAGTCTGGCGTGCTACAGTCCATGGGTTTGCAAAGAGTCCACACAACTTAGTTATGGAACAACAACAACAACACAATTAAAACACAAAAAGTAGCATTATAAAATCTCTAATAAATACAACACAAAAGTCTTACTAAAAGTTTGGCAATTTGAATCCAAAATGTGTGTGTGTGTACACATATATATATTAACGGTTATGTTAGGAATGCATGTGTATCATAAAGAAAATAAATAAAAAAGAATAAAATAAAAAAGGAAGAAATAAAAAAATAAAAAATCAATGAACTCCATAAATGATAAAAAGTTTTTGATGCTTAATTAAGAATCAATGCTGACTTTCATTTAATGAAACAAGAACAGATGGATTCTTATTTAGTACATGGATATACATAGATATATTATATGGATATAGATATATAAATATTCAAAAGTCAGCTGCATTCTAAATGGAGAATCACTAAGCTCTTCCTATTGAAGTCTAGGACAGCACAAGGATATATCTGCTGATCTTTATTACTTTACTTTGAAAGTACTAGCAGGGCATGCACTTAGGAATAAATTTACAAAAATATGTATTGGACATAAATGGAGATAAATTTAACACTTTACTAAAAGACAGAAAAAAAAAACCAAATTCAGAAGTTATAAGGAGCAAGATTATTAAATTTGTACAAAATATGTTCTTAGAAAAATGGATTAGGTGTTCCAAAAAGTGAATTTTAATTGGCAATGTATTTTGAGGTCATATGACAAAGTGCCAATTTGGCCACACAGAGTGTTTCTATGTTTAATAAAAATAGAAAAATTAGGAAAAAATAAGTATGACAGTTTTTAAAATACAATATGCAATAGACCATTAACCATAAAAATCAATGTAGAGCATTACTTAAGGAAATGAAAGATAACAAAACAACAAACTGCTCCTTTTACTTAGCTTGGCAAAGTTTAATACTACAATATTTTGAAGAGCGTTTGACTGCTGGAATTATAAAATCCGTATAATTTTTATACAGTGTTTTGTCAGTATTTTTGAAAAGTACAAATACTAAAGCAAGAAATCTCTTCAATCAGTTTTGCAGATACTCTCATATTAATTCACAATGATATATGCTATTTAGATATATTTAACTACAACATTGTGATAGCAAAAAGAGCAAGATGCAACTTGTTTTTCTATCATAACATTGTTTAACTAAACTATGGTAGACTCATAAACTGTATAAAGTGTTCTAGTTAAAAAGAGTTATATGCATATATGGTATGAATTATAATCTAGTTAGTAGCATTGTGGCAATGAAGACTTTGTGGGTTTGAACATATATTTGTTAAGATAATGGTTGTGTATGATGCTTTCACTGGAAAAAGCTGAATGAAATATACACTAAAACTCTATGTAGTACATTTGTATCCTGTAAGTTTACAATAATGTGAAATTAAAAATGTTTTAAATTATGCATGGTCTGATATGGAAAAAGAAAATTATATTAGAATACAAATATAGTCTCTATATATTCTATATATGCATGCATGCTAAGTTGCTTCAGTCATGTCTGTGTGACCCTATGTGACCCTGTGTGACCCTATAGCCTGCCAGGATCGTATGTCCATAGGATTCTCCAGGCACTATACTGGAGTGGATTTCTCTTCCTTTCTTCAAGGAATCTCCCCTGACCCAGGGACTGAGCCCCAATCTGCTATGTTTCCTGCACTGGAAGGTGGGTTCTTTACCACTAGTGCCACCTGGGAAGCCCATATTCTCTATATAAATATGCCATATATCATAAGCATAAATACACACGTATATACTGTATTTACTTTCTGGTCAAGAGCAGCAGTAAATCCTCTTTGGATGATACCTATATTTCAAATTTTCTTTACAATTTTCATATATATATATGGCATTTACAAAAATTTACCAAGAATTTCAAGGGAAAATAAATGCATGTTTGAAAACCAGGATACCAAAAGAAGACAATAGAGACACACTCACTGGAATTTTCTAACATATTTAATATGTACATGAGGAGAGTACAAGATAAATGAAACTATATGTGGATAATCAAATTATGATAATGAAAAGTGCCTTAGCAGATTAAGAACTTAGTAAATAGGTTTAATGACAGATTAATCATAACTGAATAAATGATAAGCAAACTGGATGACAGATCAGAAAAATATATGAAGACCAAAGCATGCTGAACAAATAATGAAGCATTTAAAAAATTAACATAAGTGACATATGGCACATAGTGAAGAAATGAAACTTCTGAGAAATATGAGTACTATGTATTTTCAGCACTAAAGAGATAGACAGTAGCAGAGAAAGAGAGAGAGTTAGAAGCAATATTTTAAGCCATGTATTAAAGAATGTATTAAGCCATGTATTAAAAGAATTCTAAACACCTAAGCAATGAAAATACACAAAAAAGTACACTCAGGGAAAAAAATGGTAAAAATTGCTGAAAATTAAAAAAACAAAAAGAAAACAACAGTAGCAACAAAAGACAACAAAATGACACACTAGATTCAACAAATCAGGCATTAGGCTGACAACTCACTTAAACAGAAATTAATGAAAAAGATGGATTAAGTTAACTTTTTTTGCAGTTCTAAAAAATACCCGCTGAACTAGATTTCTATAGCCAGAAAAAGTATACACAATTTGAAATTAAAATAGTTATTTCTGTAAAATTTGAAAGAAATTATCATTAAACACTTAAAATAATAATAAAGTGAATTCTTCAAAAAGAATGATTATAATGACCTTGAGTAGAAGTATGGAAATGCAGGAAGGAATAAAGAGCAATATGGAGTGTCAAATAATAAATAAATCTAAGTAAATATTGATGTGATAATACAGCTTACAGAGTTTAAACTTATCTGCAGTCTAAAGACAGGAGAACAATAGCATGGAAGATAAGCTAAAAGTTTTACATTCTTCAAATCATCTTGAAATTTGTAAAAAGAATAATTACAAGTATGTTTGAATTAATTAAGATTCTTGTAATTAATTAAGCCTCTATTAGGGTAGGTGCAAGTAGAATAGTACACTTTATAATTATATATCTAGGAAATTCCCTGGCAGTCCATGGACTAAGACTTGGTGCTTTCATTGCCATGTGTCAGGGAGCCAGGGTTTAACACCTGGTCAGGGAACTATGATTACACAAGCCATGCAGGTTGGACCAAAAAAAAAAAAAAAAAGGCATATGGATGTAAAGAATTAGTAGAATACAACTAATAGAGTAAAAATTAATGAAGTGAAAAAAATGTAATTAAAACTAAAGTAAGTCAATTCAGAAGAAAGCAAGAAATGATAGAGGAGATTTAAACAGAATTGAAATTTTAAAATTATATAATATAAACTAAACCAGATTATTCGATTGAACAATAGAATATTCAGATTGGAAGGTAAGGGAGATAATATACAGCCAAGGAGAGATACACTTAAATGAAAAATATAGAAATTTTTTAGACCTGTAAACAATGGAAGAATTATGTCATATAAATACTAATCATATAAACACTAATCAAAAGAAGGCTGTTGTAGTCGCATATGTATCAAAGGAGATTTTAAAAGTAAAATGTCACCAGAAAAAAGGAATGATTAGTTCAGAATAATCTTTTAAAAATTACCAGTCTATCAAGAGGAAATGCAAAAAAGCAAAATGGCTGTCTGGGGAGGCCTTACAAATAGCTGTGGAAAGAAGAGAGGAGAAAAGCAAAGGAGACAAGGAAAGATATAAGCACCTGAATGCAGAGTTCCAAAGAATAGCAAGAAGAGATAAGAAAGCCTTCTTCAGTGATCAATGCAAAGAAATAGAGGAAAACAACAGAATGGGAAAGACTAGAGATCTCTTCAAGAAAATTAGAGACATCAAGGGAACATTTCATGCAAAGATGGGATTGATAAAGGACAGAAATGGTATGGACCTAACAGAAGCAGAAGATATTAAGAAGAGGTGGCAAGAAACTACAGCAGAATTAATTTTAAATAAAGATATTTTATATTTTTATCTTTTATACTTAAATATTAATAGACAAGAAACATTCAATGAGCTATGAGTAGTATCCAGTATATTAAAGGTGCATATACATATTTCAAAAATAACTGAATTACATCCAGCTGATTCTCATAAAGGGAAAAGCAATTAGTAAAAGAACTGTTGAGTTACTATCGGACTTCTCTAAGGCTGGATAATTTTGCTAGTTACACAAAGAATGTCCTTGAATTTTAGAAGTCTGAATTTATTACCAGGGAACTCAGCTAAGCAAACACATTTTTATCTGTTGACATTTAATCAAGCCAGAAGTTTTTATTTATACAAAGCATTACATACATTGGGAATGTTTTTCTCTTGATGAAATTAACCACAGTGTGCTCTTCCGGCATAATATGATTAGGCAGGCATACAGACATTTCAGATATGTAAAATGAAGGGGAAAGATGAAAGAGGAAAAGTGTCCTAGTATTAATAGGATATTTAATATGTGGCCTTGACTGAGTTAGGTATGTATGCAGTTTTTAAGACAATATTTAAACATAAGACTGGAGACTATAAAACTCCTAGGATGAAACAGAGGAAAAAGCTCCTTGACATTGGTCTTGGCAACAGTTATCCATTTTTCTTTTCTTTTATTTGCACATGACATTTAAGGATAAGCAAAACAACAACAACAACAACAACAAGAGGGACCATACCAAACTAAGATGCTTCTGTACAGCAAAAGAAACAATCAACAAATAAAAAGGCAACCTGTGGAATAAGAGAAAATATTTGCAAACCATATGTCTGATAAGGGATTAATAATATGCACAGAACTCAAATAACTCAATAGTAAAAAATAGGTACAGGAACTAAATAGATATTTCTCCAAAGAAGACATACAAATGGCTAACAGTTAAATGAAAAGATGCTCAGTAACACTGATAATCAGGAAAATGTAAATCAAAATCACAAAGAGATATCACCTCACATTGGTCAGAATGGATGTTGATCAAGAATATAAGAGGTAACAAATGTTAGTGAAAATGTGTGATGTGATGGAAGCGTTAGTTCATGCCATGGCAGGAATTATATTGTAATATTTAAATGTATGACATTAACAGGGTCCTAAATTAACACAATGTTACATGTCAATTATATCTCAATAAGAAAATATTGGAATGACTTCACAAAATATTTGTCAGTTTTTAGGAAATTAACATGGAAGAGTTAAAAAATCCAACAGCTTTTTTAACTTGCTGAAAGTTACACAGTTAATATGTAGGACAGTGGATTTTCACTTTTTTTTCTTCATTCATCCTCTAAACTATCTTCTGTAAATCTGTGTATTGACAAACAGTTCATGGATACACAGTACCCTAATTATGGAATATCTTTTTGAATTATTTTCTGCTTAAAGACATAACAAATTGAAAACCATTACTGAACTGAATCTGTATTAATTACTTTAAAAACATTTTCCATTGATTGCCATTTCTACTTTGAACAGATTCATAAAAAATTTTTGGTTAAATCAGTGCCAACAAATACTGAGTTTGTTCATAAATTTTTATTAGTAATTTCTAAATCAGTTCAGTTCAGTTCAGTCGCTCAGTCGTGTCCCACTCTTTGTGACCCCATGAATCGCAGCATGCCAGGACTCCCTGTTCATCACCATCTCTCGGAGTTCACTCAGACTCACATCCATCTTTGAAACAGCTCAAGTGGAATTCCATCACCTCCAGTAGCTTTGTTCGTAGTGATGCTTTCTAAGGCCCACTTGACTTCATATTCCATGATGTCTGGGTCTAGATTAGTGATTACACCATCATGATTATCTGGGTCGTGAAGATCTTTTTTGTACAGTTCTTCTGTGTATTTTTGCCACCTCTTAGGTCTTAGGTGAATATAAAAAAAGATGTGTTTGAATTATGAGCCATTTTCTCAGAAGACCCAAAGACTGGATTTTCATATTGGATCCATTCTTGATCAATGAACAGTACTCTTGCAGCAGGAATGATATGGAGGCCCACTCATATAAATGGTGGAACTCATATACATGGAGATGCAATTAACTTGCCTTCAGTTCAGGATTATTATCCCCAGTGGTTAGTCATCAGAACTGAGCTTTCTCCATTAGAAAATCTTAATTTTGGCTTAAAGCATTGCTTCTTTTGGAGTTCTGGTCCACTCGTATTTTAGAACAGTTATATATCAAACTCCCTACTGGGTATCTCCAAGTAAGTTTCTAATAAATATCTAACAAAACTCTTTTTCTCTTAACAGAGTCTTAAACTTCACCTATTATAAGGAATGAGGAGAATGCGGCCAAATCCTGCCACATTGCTTGGAAACCTATGTTGGTAAAGCAATATTAAGTAGCAAGAATGAAAAAAAAAAAAAAAAGTTGTTTGAGGGATGAAGTGCTAAATAAAGACAAAGGAAATGGACAAGTGTATTGAAGCTGGAACACGTTCATTTACCTAGTTTTATTCCTTATCTGCTCCTTCTTCATCACATGAAATAATATTCTAAAGATATTGACTGAAATTTACATTTTGTGGCTCAAAACAATATGTTGGGTAGAGTGACCTCTAGGACACAATCTGCAGAAGTGATTAGTACATGTGGTGTCTATTGTGTGCCTGGTGTGTTATATCATTTAATGTTTCCTTTTATAATAGTAATATTTCCCCCCTATTCAAATTAGAAACCAAGATCCAGAGAAACAGAATTAGAATACAGTTTTGAAAGAAGACTAGATATTGTATCTGTCCAGTCTGATTAAACCTATGCTTCTCTTTAAAAAAAAATGTATATGAAATAAAAATCACTGCATTGGGTCAATCAGCAGAGAACATCTGTGCTAATTCCTCATAACAGCTGTATGAAAACAGTGTTACATGTGGACAAAGCAGCCCCAAGGTAGACCTAGCAGTTGATCTTCCAGGTTGGGTCAGAGAGCATCTTATGCAGTTAGCTGCCTCAAAAGGAATGAGAGAAACTTACCTTGTGAACTGAATG
>SJYT01030245.1:677427-729385 GCA_006410635.1 Cephalophus harveyi
AAAAAAAAACCTGAAAAAAAAAAAAAAAAAAAAAAAAAAAAAAAAAAAAAAAACACCTAGATATTTGAGAGTTAATATAAATGGAAATACAGAATTGTAAAGGCATATGATTATTCCATTAGCTCATATGAACAACAAAAGGTAAAACAACAAACAGATATAAACTACTTTAAAGATGCTGAAGTAACAGTATTCTCAAAATGTTTAATGGCACAGGAATATTTTGAAAGTTGTTTCTGGGAGAAAGTAGAATTAATATTTTATATTATTTTAGCAAATGCATTTAAATCCTTTAAGATTATTCCAAGTGGACAATATGGTTATTGGTTTAAACTGCTTAAAGCATTGAGGACAAGTTTTCTCTCTAGAACTTTCCAATGTGTTTGTTTGAATCAGTGTCCTCTAGAAATTCTACTTTTAGATGCCTTAGCATGCTTTCCAACCCTAAATTTGAAGTTAAAACAGCTAAAATATTACATTTATATCTTCTCATTATTTCAAGCCCTGTCACATCACTTATGGCATATTATTTAATGATAAATAGTGCCATAAATGAAATTGCATACTATAAAATATTAGAATAAATAAAACAGAGAACTCAGTGGGTTCATTTTATTTTCCTTGAGCCATTAACCAAGCATTGCTGTTATCTTCAGTGACAGAAACTGGTGATGAGAAAGGTTTTCATTTTCTGCTGCTGAGCTGAAAACACAGATTAGGAGACAGTCAGAATTTTTTATAATTTTAAGTTGCGTAGATAATCATTCTGCTATTTCCAGGTGTGATTAGAGCCATTTTGATATCTAGCAAGGCAAAAATATACATAATTTGCTTTCAAGGTAAAAGGTAAATGAATCTCAGAAAGTTATTTAATCTTGTTCTTTTTCTTTCACTAGGGATAAACCTAGAAACAGCAGAGAGAGATGAATCAAGATCTGAGATGAAAGTCAAGTTACTTATTCAATCATCATTCATTCACTCATTCATTAACTCAACAGATACAAATTAATTGAGTGTTTCCTAAGTGCTGGGTACTGGAGATGCAGGATCATTATTCTAAATCTTTTCCATCAAGAAACCTGCAAAAACTTTGAAATGGGAGGAAAAAAGAAGATGGTAAACAGAGTCCTGAATGATGAAAGATGTTTGACCAGGAGGAGAGAAGCATAAAAGTATTGCAAACCAAAGAAAAATGTGTTCATAGTCTGGAGAAGAAAGACATATGGCGCATCTGAAATAATAGGTGGTGAGGAGGCTGAGGCGGCAGGGAAAAAGAATGAGAAATTTATCTTGACATCATCATCCTGCTATTGTAAAGCTTTAAGCTGGGGAGTGATAGATTAACATCTGTATTTTAGGAATACTATTATCATTGCAAAAGGGGGAAATGCCTGGGTGATTGGAAGTGAGAGGACCATTTATAACGTTCTATTGAAAAGAAATTAAGCTACACATTATGGGTTGTGGATAGTGGATGTGGAATGCATTACACAATAAAAGTTGTTTCCAGATAGTACTCTTTGTTAAACAATGTGTATATCTTTCATTTCTTTCAGAGACTTTATCCCATGCCTTTGGCTGTAATGTCAGGTGAGAGAGAATTTAGCATTTTAGACTACTTGTGTGTGTGCTCAGTGGGACTTGAATATTGAGGGAACATGGTGACTACTATTCATAAGGAAAGTCTGCGCAAAAAATGGACAGAGACAAAATCTATGGTGTTATTGGAGCCACCAGGCCCAGACCACCCCAAACTCTATCATATGGAATTCCCTGTTTCAAGAGTCAATAAAACGATTTCATCATTTCTTTCATTTTCCTTCCTTCCTCCTGTCTTATCTCTCTTTTTCTCTCCCCCTCTCTGTCTCTACCTCTCTCATTTGACTTAAGTTATTTTAAACTGGATCTATGTTACTTGCAACCAAAATGTCCAGATTAATTTATTAATCTGGCTATTTAATTTTTTCTCACATTATGTGAGACTTTCTGAGAATAGTATCCAGGAAATAAATATTGCTGAATAATAAAATGAATTTGCTCAGAATACAATCAAGTCTTAGTCACCTGCATGCATTTCTTTGCTCTTAATGTGACTTTGCATAGCTCTATTTTGATCTTAAACTCAGAAGCCCATCTTAGGCTTCTTATTACCAAGTTCTTCAGGGGAGAGTCACTATAAACAACAATTTGATAATGATTAAATAATTCATATGTGCTTCAATGTAATATTTATTACAAAACTTTATAAGCACAAGGCCCTATGCTTGGCATTGAAGATAAAAACTTTCAGACTTTGACCTAAATGCTTTTGCCTGTATTCCATTAAGAGGTTTTTGTGTTTGTTTTTAATGAAACTGTTAGAAAGTAGAGTGATAGAGACAAATGCGTGGTGTGTACTCACTTGCTCAGTTGTCTGACTCTTTGTGATCCCATGGATCCCTTTAGCCTGACAGGTGCCTCTGTCCGTGGGCTTCTCCAGGCAAGAATACTGAAGTGAGTTGCCATGCCCTCCTCCAGGGAATCTTCCCAGCTCAGGGATCAAACCTGTGTCTTTTTCTCAAAAAGAGCACTTTCTTTCTTAGAGACCTGATAGGAAAGTCCTATGCAAATACTGGTTTAGTCACAAGTCTGAATCTATTGCAGTGACCAGGCATGATGTCCACTTAAAACCTGCTCATTAGAAGATAACGTGTTAGTCTCAATGTGTATACCTGGAAATGAGAAGTTCTCAAAGGCAAATTTGGCAGTGTCCATCCACTGGCAAGACTGATTGGTCTTCTTTCTTATTGAAATGGACACATCTAATTATAACCAAAGTCTTAAATGCTCTTATAATATAGCTCATGATAGAGTTCACAGATTCTTCTCTTAGAAATTCCTGAATTTGGATATTTTCTCTGCCACTAGTTTCCAGAGTGAACTTGAGTAGTTTATTATTTCACTTCCTTTTCATGAGATTTAGAAATGTTCATCCCTTTACCTAATATGATTATTAATGTATTAATATACAATATCACCTATGGATTAGAATGCAAAGACTATCTTGCCTGAAATATTGCATGTTTTAAAGGTAACAGAATGGAAGTAGAGAAGCAGTATATTTTATTATTTAAAAAAACTATCATAATTAGAGTAATTTAGAAAAACTATGTCTTTTTTCCTAAGCCAAGTGATCTTTTCATACTGGTTTAGTCACAAGTCTGAATCTATTGCAGTGACCAGGCATGATGTCCACTTAAAACCTGCTCATTAGAAGATAACGTGTTAGTCTCAATGTGTATACCTGGAAATGAGAAGTTCTCAAAGGCAAATTTGGCAGTGTCCATCCACTGGCAAGACTGATTGTTCTTCTTTCTTATTGAAATGGACACATCTAATTATAACCAAAGTCTTAAATACTCTTATAATATAGCTCATGATAGACTTCACAGATTCTTCTCTTAGAAATTCCTGAATTTGGATATTTTCTCTGCCACTAACTTCCAGAGTGAACTTGAGTAGTTTATTATTTCACTTCCTTTTCATGAGATTTAGAAATGTTCATCCCTTTACCTAATATGATTATTAATGTATTAATATACAATATCACCTATGGATTAGAATGCAAAGACTATCTTGCCTGAAATATTGCATGTTTTAAAGGTAACAGAATGGAAGTAGAGAAGCAGTATATTTTATTATTTAAAAAAACTATCATAATTAGAGTAATTTAGAAAAACTATGTCTTTTTTCCTAAGCCAAATGATCTTTTCTGGTTTTTTAAGGTGTCATTCTCTAAAAAATCATGCCTTCCAATTTCCTAGGATTATTTCAACTTCTTTACCAGGAAAACTGCTAAAAGCCACCCTGTTCTAGTTGATGTTTTTAAAGAACATTAAGAATTTTTTTTTTTTTTGGTCTCAGGGCCTTTGCACTTGCTATTTCAGTTGCTAGAAGTCTATGTTTTGGACTTTTTTTGTCTTGGCCCCTCACTCCCTTTAGATGTTAACTCAAATATCATCAACTTAGAGTGTCTCTCTGCACCTTTCTACCTAAAATTGTCACTGTTCTCTGCCTCTCTACACAGGCTATTCTATTTGAAATCATCTAAGAGTTAAGCATTATTTATTAATAATGCTGTATTAAATATTCATAAAGGACTCCTAGGGACATTAAACAATTTGTGATACATCCACACAAAGGATGAGATATAGTGTTGCTATAAAAAACATGAAAGATATCTGTACGTTAAAATAGAATAATTTTCCATGATATAGTGCTACCTTATTTTAGAATGCTCCCATTTGTGTATAAACCTATAAATATATACACACATGCATATGCATGCACATTTAAAAAGACATGTTATTCTGAAAGGATATATGATTGCTTTGGAAAAAGGCGGATTTTGTAATGACCTATGAATTATTTTTTCAATAAAAGACCATTTAAAAAACAAGAGAGAAATTTGTCCACCAATTACAAATTATTTATTAAATAAGTATTATGTACCATGGACTGTGAAGATTGAGATACCAGGGTTCAAAGTGTTGGTTGCAAGCTGATGACTCAGGTGAGTCCTAGATAGAAATTATAATATTTTGGATGTAATATTATCTGGAGATATACCGTGGACTCCCTATGCTTGTCTAAAAGAGATCATCCTCAAAGGAGGAGATTTAATACAGAAGTGAAATATATGATGTAAGTGTTTGAAATTTAAAGAGGTAGAGAACAGAGTGAATTTAAATAGAATGGCTAGGAAGGACTCTGAGTTGGGAAAATTTGAATCAGGACGTGAACAAAGTGAGAGACTAACACATAAAGGGGGCAGATGGGTAGGGAAGAGCAAATACAAAGATCCTCTGACAGAAACAAGCCTACACATTGAGGAAGTGATAAAAGAATGGCACAACTACTGACAGTTCTCCTGAGAAAAATGTTAAAACATTTTTAGGAAATCATATAGCACTTGTCTGGGCAAACAGCTTGCTCTGTTACTGAGCTAGTTAGATTACTTGCTTGCATGTTCAGCTGCTTCAGTCATTTCTGACTCTTTGCAAACCACAGACTGTAGCATGTGAGGCTCCTCTGTCCTCAACTATCTCCTGGAGTTTACTCAAATTCATGTCCATTGAGTTAATGATACTATCTTACCATCTTATCCTCTGCTGTCCCTTTTCCTTTAGCCTTCAGTGTCTCAGGGTCTTTTCCAATGAGTCAGTTCTTTATATCAGCTGGCCAAATTTGGAGCTTCAGCTTCAGCATCAATCCTTCCAATGCATCTTCAGTGTTGATTTTCTTTAGGATTGACTGGTTTGATTTCCTTGCTGTCCAGGGGATTCTAAAAAGTCTCCTCTATCCTCACAAATTTAAAGCATCAGTCCTTCAGTGCTCAGTCTTCCTTATGGTCCAACTCTCACATCTATACATGACTACTGGAAAAAAGATAGCTTTGACTATAAAGACCTTTAATGGCAAAGTGATGTCTCTGCTTTTTAATATACTGTCTAGGTTTGTCATAGTTTTCATGGGGAAATTATTTTTTATTGAGATAGAGTTCCCTAGATCTTTGGAATAATTTCATCCTAATGGTAATGTAAAATTTTTCATTAGATATCTGATAAGATGTACAATTGCAATTTTAATACTTTTTTTTGAGTTGTACAAAAACTTTCTTTGAGCTACTATTGACTATCAACTGCAATAGTATTGATTATGAGGTTAATGTAAGTTTGCTAAATTGATACAGAATTTATATCATTTTGAATATGCTTAGCATATCAGAAAAGAATTAAACTTACATTTTAGGCTCTAAAAGTTTCATTGTAAAAGAAAGTGAGTTAAAAAAGGGAAATTCTTTATGAATGTTAAATGCTTTATTTAATTCATTGTTAAAATCTTTTCCACACTTAGATATAAATAAATATATTCATATTCAAGAATCTTATGTGTTTGTCACTGTTGAATGGCAATCCACCCCAGTATTCTTGCCTGGCTAATTCCATGGACAGAGGAGCCTGGTGGGCTTCCATGGGGTTGCAAAGATTTGGACATGACTGAGTGACTAGCGCACACATGCAAATACACACACACACACACACTACCCCAGAAAATGAAGAGAAGCTGATTGCCACAGGGATTCTGAAAGGACATAATGGAAGTTGACTAGCCATTCTGTGCCCTGGAATAAAGGCATCTCTGAGGGACTATGCATCTCAAATCCAAAGGAAGAATCAACCACACAAAGTGTACTGTCAGTTAGAATGACATTAGATATAGGTGAGCATGGCCAGCTTGTTAGGCTACAGTCCATAGGGTTCCAAAGAGTCAGACATGACTGAAAAGACTTAGCATGCATGCAAGCACAGAATTAAATTCTCTTAGGTGGAAATTTGGCTGAGTGTCCTCACAACAGATAAAGGTTAAAAAAATTGGTTCAATAGACCTTACACTTGTCAACAATATTTGATTTTTATGCACTTTTGGGGATGGTAAAGAAGAGGATATTACATTGTGAAATATGAAGTACAGGCTTTAGTGAAGATTTCCCAAAGAAAATGGAAATGAGAAAAGTGGCTGTAAAACTGACATTTTCATATCAATACATAATAAATCATAGGAGAACTATGCAAATTTTTCTTGCACATATTGAATGAATTTGTTGTATCCAAGAGTATTTCCTTAGAGGCTCTATTTCTCATCATAAATGAATCAGTTTCCTTTTAAATTTTCTTCCCAGTCTGATAAATTTTATCAATGTGAGTCTACCCTTGACAAATGGACCTCTTTCAGCCCTGAAATACAGGTGGTCACATCTCAGGCTATGGTATCGTCACTCAGGTTTCTGGGGGTACAACCAGTAGGACTTTCTCAAAAGATATATCCTCGGATATTGACTTTAGCCACCCAAGAGATTTTCACCAATTTGCATTTTCAACATATTTAAGAACAAATTCCCAAGTTGATCCTTTAAAAATTAATAATAAGCAAATGCAATCTTTAAAACACTAATTTTTTGAAGTCAAGGACATAAAGAAAAAATGAATTATCATTTTTGCTTTTTTATATTGAATTGGTTTACACTTACACTGTTATTTGAAATAACAGGATATCTTAATTCTTTCACTTTTGTGAGACTCCTTCATTTGGTAAATATTTGTACATATTGGTGAGCTGAATCAACTCTACTATTGATGATTATTCCTAGTTTAATCATTCTCCAAATCTTCAGTGTTTGTGAAATTTTTAGATACTGGACTGAGTTGCACATTGAAGCACAAAAGACCTGAATATTACATTTATATTTAGTTAAATTAGATATATTTGGATTAAAGAAAGATCTTAATCATTGTCTTGCTGACCATCCAGGGAGTCAAATTAACACATCACATTTAATATAAACTCTTTCTACAACACTGAAGCAACAGCACCATTAACCAAACAAGACTACAGTAAATACTCCCAGAAAATGTAATTTGCTTTAGAAATATAACTGAATTTTTTTTAAAAGGGGAGATCTTGTAGATTTAAATGTAGAGGGTTGGGATTCACTTAGAATAATGTACTTGATAAATTAGTAGATTTCAAAATATGTTAGATTCAAGTCTAATGCACATATAATGACAAATCTACTATGTACATTTGCAACATAAACAAATCCAATATGAACAAATCTAAAGCTAAAAGTTCAGTTCAGGCCAGTTCAGTTCTGGTTCAGTCGTGTCTGACTCTTTGTGACCCCGTGAATCACAGCACACCAGACCTCCCTGTCCATCACCAACTCCCAGAGTTCACCCAAACTCATGTCCATCGAGTCGGTGATGCCATGCAGCCATCTCATCCTCTGTCATCCCCTTCTCCTCCTGCCCCCAATCCTTTAGCATCAGGGTCTTTTTTCCAATGAGTAAACTCTTCGCATGAGGTGGCCAAAGTATTGGAGTTTCAGCTTCAGTGTGTGCCTAATATGTATTAGCACATTTCTAGCTTTGCCCTCAAAAAGCAATGTTGTGTCTCTTTTGCTGTGTCTCTTTTTCTGTCTCGCATACAGGGTTATTGTTACCATCTTTCTAAATTCCATATATATGCATTAGTATACTGTATTGGTGTTTTTCTTTCTGGCTTACTTCACTCTGTATAATAGGCTCCAGTTTCATCCACCTCATTAGAACTGATTCAAATGCATTCTTTGTAATGGCTGAGTAGTACTCCATTGTGTATATGTACCACAGCTTTCTTATCCATTCATCTGCTGATAGACATATAGGTTGCTTCCATGTCCTCGCTATTATAAACAGTGCTGTGATGAACTCTGTGGGAGAGGGAGAGGGTGGGATGATTTGGGAGAATGGCACTGAAACATGTATAATATCATATAAGAAACGAATTGCCAATCTAGGTTTGATGCAAGATAGAAGATGCTTAGAGGTGGTGCACTGGGATGACCCAGAGGGATGGTATGGAGAGGGAGGTGGGTGTGTATAAGAGACAGGGATATCTTAATTCTTTCACTTTTGTGAGACTCCTTCATTTGGTAAATATTTGTACATATTGGTGAGCTGAATCAACTCTACTATTGATGATTATTCCTAGTTTAATCATTCTCCAAATCTTCAGTGTTTGTGAAATTTTTAGATACTGGACTGAGTTGCACATTGAAGCACAAAAGACCTGAATATTACATTTATATTTAGTTAAATTAGATATATTTGGATTAAAGAAAGATCTTAATCATTGTCTTGCTGACCATCCAGGGAGTCAAATCAACACGTCACATTTAATATAAACTCTTTCTACAACACTGAAGCAACAGCACCATTAACCAAACAAGACTACAGTAAATACTCCCAGAAAATGTAATTTGCTTTAGAAATATAACTGAATTTTTTTTTAAAGGGAAGATCTTGTAGATTTAAATGTAGAGGGTTGGGATTCACTTAGAATAATGTACTTGATAAATGAGTAGATTTCAAAATATGTTAGATTCAAGTCTAATGCACATATAATGACAAATCTACTATGTACATTTACAACATAAACAAATCCAATATGAACAAATCTAAAGCTAAAAGTTCAGTTCAGGCCAGTTCAGTTGTGGTTCAGTCGTGTCTGACTCTTTGTGACCCCGTGAATCACAGCACACCAGACCTCCCTGTCCATCACCAACTCCCAGAGTTCACCCAAACTCATGTCCATCGAGTCGGTGATGCCATGCAGCCATCTCATCCTCTGTCATCCCCTTCTCCTCCTGCCCCCAATCCTTTAGCATCAGGGTCTTTTTTCCAATGAGTAAACTCTTCACATGAGGTGGCCAAAGTATTGGAGTTTCAGCTTCAGTGTGTGCCTAATATGTATTAGCACATTTCTAGCTTTGCCCTCAAAAAGCAATGTTGTGTCTCTTTTGCTGTGTCTCTTTTTCTGTCTCGCATACAGGGTTATTGTTACCATCTTTCTAAATTCCATATATATGCATTAGTATACTGTATTGGTGTTTTTCTTTCTGGCTTACTTCACTCTGTATAATAGGCTCCAGTTTCATCCACCTCATTAGAACTGATTCAAATGCATTCTTTGTAATGGCTGAGTAGTACTCCATTGTGTATATGTACCACAGCTTTCTTATCCATTCATCTGCTGATAGACATATAGGTTGCTTCCATGTCCTCGCTATTATAAACAGTGCTGTGATGAACTCTGTGGGAGAGGGAGAGGGTGGGATGATTTGGGAGAATGGCACTGAAACATGTATAATATCATATAAGAAACGAATTGCCAATCTAGGTTTGATGCAAGATAGAAGATGCTTAGAGGTGGTGCACTGGGATGACCCAGAGGGATGGTATGGAGAGGGAGGTGGGAGCGGGGTTCAGGATTGGGAACATGTGTACACCACTGGTGGATTCATGTTGATGTATGGCAAAAACAAAACAATATTGTAAAGTAATTAGCCTCCAATTAAAATAAATAAATTTGTTCAAAAAAATCATGGAAACAATAAATTGTTTAAGAATTGTGTTATATTTTTGAAATAATACAAGCAATTAGAAAAAGAAATAATGTTTTTAATTCTGGCCACAGAAACTCTGATGTGACCTCTGGCCATCTGTGCTGGTCTGAGTGGGGTTCTGTTGTGACAGACAGTGGGGACAGTGCCAGAGCCATCCAGACCAGAACCACCTCTCACATGCTCTGTGTTCTGGATGGGTCTCCAGGCTCTTACAATCCTATTTCCTGATATGTGAAAAAGGGATGGTATCAATCATAGAGTTCATGGGGTGGGCAGGAAAGATGATTGGAAAACCCACAGCTGAGGGCCTGGCATGGATTCAGCTCCTCCAAAATGATAAGAGGAGGTTTTATTATTCTCATTATTCTAGAAATGTCTCTGTAAATTGTTTGCTTTAGTAAAATCTTGATTTAAAAAAGGCCCGCACCCCCCCAAAAAGCAATGTTGTTGTTTTTCAGCTGCTAAGTCATGTCAAACTCTTAGAGACTCCATGGACTGCAACATGCAGGCTTCCCAGTCCTTCACTATCTCCTGGAGTTTACTCAAAGTTAGTGTTATTTACTTCTATTTTTTTTCCAAATTTGAAGAAATTTTATATTAAATGATGTTTTATATTTTTATTAAAAATAAATAACTTATTGTCATTCTAAGTTTAAGGAAATTAAAATTCAATAAGCATATATTCATTTCACAAAATGCATGAGTTTTTGAGTGTCTGAGGCATGGATAGAATCCATTGCAATCTTAGAAATGGCACATATATGCAGTAATAAGTGAGGGTGACCTACTTTGATAGAATTCACAAGAGAACTAAGCTCAAATTTGTACGAGATATCAGTTCAGTTCAATCGCTCAGTCGTGTCCAACTCTTTTCAACCCCAGGAATTGCATCATGCCATGCCTCCCTGTCCATCATCAACTGTCAGAGTCTACACAAACCAATGTCCATTGAGTCAGTAATACCATCCAGCAATCTCATTCTCTGTCATCCCCTTTTCTTCCTGCCCCCAGTCCTTGCCAGCATTAGGGTCTTTTCCAATGAGTCAAATCTTTGCATGAGGTGGCCAAAGTATTGGAGTTTCAGCTTCAGCATCAGTCCTTTCAATGAAAATCCAGGACTAAAACCCTTTAGAATGGACTGGTTGGATCTCCTTGCAGTCCAAGGGCTCTTAAGAGTCTTCTCCAACACCACAGTTCAAAAGCATCAATTCTTCGGCGCTCAGCTTTCTTCACCGTCCAACTCTCACATCCATACATGATCACTGGAAAAACCATAGTCTTGACTAGACAGACATTTGTTGGCAAAGTAATGTCTCTGTTTTTCAATATGCTGTCTAAATTGATCATAACTTTGGAGGAATCCCAAAGAGTAAGCGTCTTTTAATTTCATGGCTGTAGTCAACATCTGCAGTGATTTTGGAGCCCCAAAAGATAAAGTCTGACACTGTTTCCACTGTTTCCCCATCTATTTCCCATGAAGTGATGGGACCAGATGCCATGATCTTCGTTTTCTGAATGNGGAATCCCAAAGAGTAAGCGTCTTTTAATTTCATGGCTGTAGTCAACATCTGCAGTGATTTTGGAGCCCCAAAAGATAAAGTCTGACACTGTTTCCACTGTTTCCCCATCTATTTCCCATGAAGTGATGGGACCAGATGCCATGATCTTCGTTTTCTGAATGTTGAGCTTTAAGCCAACTTTTTCACTCTCCTCTTTTACTTTCATCAAGATGCTTTTTAGTTCCTCTTCACTTTCTGCCATAATGGTGGTGCTGTCTGCATATCTGAGGTTATTGATATTTTCCTGGCAGTCTTGATTCCAGCTTGTGCTTCTTCCAGCCCAGTGTTTCTCATATAGTACTCTCATATAAGTTAAATAAGCAGGGTGACAATATACAGCCTTGATGTACTCCTTTTCCTATTTGGAACCAGTCTGTTGCTTCATGTTCAGTTCTACCTGTTGCTTCCTGACCTGCATATAGGTTTCTCAAGAGGCAGGTCAGGTGGTCTGGTATTCTCATCTCTTTCAGAATTTTCCACAATTTATTGTGGTACACAGTTAATAAAGCAGAAATAGATGCTTTTCTGGAACTCTCTTGCTTTTTCAATGATCCAGTGGATGTTGGCAATTGGATCTCTGGTTCCTCTGCTTTTTCTAAAACCAGCTTGAACATCTGGGAGTTCACGGTTCACATATTGCTGAAGCCTGGCTTAGGGAATTTTGAGCATTACTTTACTAGCATGTGAGATTGTGCAGTAGTTCAAGCATTTTTTGGCATTGCCTTTCTTTGGGATTGGAATGAAAACTGACCTTTTCTAGTCCTGTGGCCACTGCTGAGTTTTCCAAATTTGCTGGCATATTGAGTGCATCATCTTTCAGGATTTGAAATAGCTCAACTGGAATTCCCTCACCTCCACTAGCTTTGTTCATAGTGATGCTTTCTAAGGCCCACTTTGACTTCATATTCCAGGATGTCTGGCTCTAGAAGAGTGATCACACCATCGTGATTATCTGGGTCATGAAGATCTTTTTTGTACAGTTATTCTGTGTATTTTTGCCATCTCTTCTTAATATCTTCTGCTCTATCAGATCCATACTATTTCTGTCCTTTATCAAGCCCATCTTTGCGTGAAGTATCTTGGTATCTTTAATTTTCTTGAAGAGATCTCTTGTGTTTCCCATTCTGTTGTTTTCCTCTATTTCTTTGCATTAATCGCTGAGGAAGGCTTTCTTATCTCTTCTTGCCATTCTTTGGAACTCTGCATTCAGATGGGAATATCTTTCCTTTTCTCTTTTGCTTTTCACTTCTCTTCTTTTCACAGCTATTTGTAAGGCCTCCTCAGACAACCATTTTGCTTTTTTACATTTCTTTTCCATGGGGATGGTCTTAATCCCTGTCTCCTGTACAATGTTAACATCCATAGATCATCAGGCACTCTATCTATCAGATCTAGTCCCTTAAATCTATTTCTCACTGATTAAATCTATAATTATGGATGTGATTTAGGTCACACCTGAATGGTCTAGTGGTTTTTCCTACTTTCTTCAATTTAAGTCTGAATTTGGCAATAACGAGTTCATAATCTGAGCCACAGTCAGATCCCATTCTTGTTTTTGCTTACTATATAGAGCTTCTCCATCTTTGGCTGCAAAGAATATAATCAATCTGATTTCAGTGTTGACCATCTGGTGATGTCCATGTGTAGAGTCTTTTGTTGTGTCGTTGGAAGAGTGTGTTTGCTGTGGCCAGTGAGTTCTCTTGGCAAAACTCTATTAGCCTTTGCCCTGCTTCATTCTGTACTCCAAGGCCAAATTTACCTGTTACTCCAGTTGTTTCTAGACTTCCTACTTTTGCATTCCAGTCACTATAAAGAAAGGACATCTTTTTTGGGTTAGTTCTAAAAGGTCTTGTACGTCTTCATAGAACTGTTCAACTTCAGGTTCTTCAGTGTTACTGAAGATATCAGTATGAGATATCAAGCCTTAAGTAAAAATAAAACCTTAGCATTGCCTTTTTACTATATTTTAAATACTAGACTTTTAAATATAAAGAAAGCTGAGTGCTGAAGAATTGATGCTTTTGAACTATGGTGTTGGAGAAGACTCTTGAGCATCCCTTGGACTACAAGGAGATAAAACCAATCAATTCTAAAGGAAATCAGTCCTGAATATTCATTGAAAGGACTGATGCTGAAGCTGAAATTCTAATACTTTGGCCAGCTGATGTGAAGAATTTACTCACTGGAAAAGACCCTCATGGTGGGAAAGACTGAAGGCAGGAGTCAAGGGGATGACAGATGATGAGATGGTTGGATGGCATCACCGACTTGATGGGCATGAGTTTGACCAAGCTCCAGGGGTTGGTGATGGACAGGGAAGCCTGGCATGATGCATCCCTGGGGTTGCAAAGAGTTGGACACGAATAAATGACTGAACTGATATAATTTAGTTTCACATAAAATACATACGTATGCTTTTATTCACCAGCATTTAAATACAGAAGCAAGTGTTTTCTCTTTCCTATTTTAACCTGCTGATAACAGTTTTGCAAAAAAAAAAAAACTCAGCCCCAAATGCATCCTTACCATTTCTAGTTAAAGTGTCTTTTCAGCAACATTAGGACCCAGACATTTTAAAGCAATCTGAAAGCAGAAACTTTCCAACTGGCTTTTTCTAACCTTTTATAGTTCCCCACTATCAACTAAAAAAGTATAATCACAACCTGAAAGTAGAGTTATTTTATTTGATGGGAATGTTTAAGACTCTGAGTCGGGGAGACAGCATCTCAGTAGCTCTGAGAAAACTGCTCCAAGGAGGCAGCGGGTAAATCAGGCTACATACAGGTTGAACAAAGGGAGCAGGCAGTCTGAACATCAAAGATCAGGTATCAAGTTAAGGAATTTAGCATTCTAGATTGCCAGGAGAAATATCAATAACCTCAGATTTGCAGATGACATCTTCCTTATGGCAGAAAGTGAAGAAATAAAGAAACTCTTGATTAAAGTCAAATAGGAGAGTGACAAAGTTGGCTTAAAACTCAGCATTCAGAAAACTAACATTATAGCATCTGGTCCCATCACTTCGTGGCAAATAGACCCTGATGGTAAGAAAGATTGAAGGCATCACTGACTTGATGAGCATGAGTTTGAACATGCTCCAGAAGTTGGCGATGGACAGGAAAGCCTGGCTTGCTGCAGTCCACAGAGTCACAAAGACTCAGACATGACTGAGTGACTGAACTGATGTATGGGTAGATGGTAGTCTCTGGACTCACTGAATTCATTCTTTTCATATGCACTTTAGCTATCTGGGCCAATCCTGTTTCCTTGCTCACCTTGCTTCTTGCATTCCTCTAGCTTCTCATCAATCACCATGGAGGGTGTCAGCATTGCTGGGTTGCAGTTGGGGAGCTTGCATTCACATTTGGAGGCCAGAAATCAGTGATGGCTGTGACATTTCTTGTTTATTAATATGGAATGAGATATTTTAATTTTATACCCTCATAAATAGTCATTGGCAAACCAAGTTAGTCTTTGTCAAGACCGACAAAACCTTTCAACTTTGTTTCATGGAGAAAAAATCATCCTCATTTCATATTTTTGCACAATTTTAATAAGTTGCTTCATCACAATAATAAATGTAGCTGGCTTAAACACGTTTGGAAACAAAAAGTTGACTCTTTAGGCATCAGGCAGTGAGCATTTACAGGAGAATTGAGACCAATAAAAGGAGTAGGGTAAATGGAAGTTAGTTATCACACCTTCTCTCCCTTCTCTGCCTATTTTTTCCTGTTGCAATTTAGACCTGAAAAAGAGTATACATTTTACTTTGCTTATTCAATTAAATGTTAGGTATTTAAAAAAAAAAATATTTGAAAAGACCTCTCATAAGGTCTTTCTCACAAGGAAAATCAAAAATTATCCCATTCACTTCTATACTTAATGAAGTTACTATAGAGTTCCAAATATTAGATGTATTTGTACAGATATCTATCAATTGAGTATACTAAATTGTGCTAAGAAGAAATAGTGTAGTATATGTTTGGAGCTATTTTTACAGATTCAATTCTTTTTATTTTTATCTTTATTTACAAACAAAGCATTTGGCTTTCAAAAATAACAATGCAAAGCTTTTGATATTTTCTAAAGGATTGCTTTTGAAAAAGTTGTCTATTTGCTGTAACACAAATTATAAAGAAGGGGGATTCGGGATTGGGAGCTAATATACACCCATGGTGGATTCATGTCAATGTATGGCAAAACCAATACGGTATTGTAAAGTAAAATAAAGTAAAAATAAAATTTAAAGAAGTACAGCTTAAAAGTACACAACAATCTGAGAATAAAGAACAAATAGATGACATAATAAAAGTGATTTTTATCTCATTGTTTCTACTATAACTACTTGCGTTTTTGATGACTTTGCAACTCTAAAAACATACAGTGAATTTAATATGAATGTTTGTATACTCGATTTTAAGAAATATTGAGATAAAATGCCATCACATTCTACACACTGGTTCTACATTTGTGCCTTCATCTTTCAATACATCAAAATTATTTTTGGATTCTGGTCATTTTGATGTTCACTTTCAAATATTGCCCAAATATTTAGAACTCACTAGTAGCAGTGTTCTTAATTATATAAAAGGGGAAAAACTATTCCCTGTACCTACTAGGAATTCTTTGAGAAGAATAAATGAATTAAAGATACAAAATTATATTAAAATACTAACTTTAATATGCAAACACAACACTTTTAATATAAATAAACAAATCTTTTAATGATTTAGGAACTGAATATTTCTTTTAATTGTTGATACATTTCTAGTGTATAGATAATTATCATCTCTTTTTATGAGTGCATAGCATTGATTTTTTTTTTTTTTGGAAAGAGATCAAGCTCCTTCCATGATTAAAGCCAAAAAGCCAACATATTGTTTTCTTTATGGGGTAGGAGCAACATTAGTAACATCCAGTGTCCAAAGGCAGGAGTGGGTTTGTGTCTTCATAGAGTTCCTGGCACAAGATTTTGGTGTCACTCCAGATGTTAGCTACCATGATTCCAAAACATTTTCTGAGCAGCATACACCAGTCTTACTGATGATTTTCTGAGTAATCATTTGAATTCCTTCTTTTGGGTTAATAATTACTTTTTGACCAAATTTCTCTCCTACATACAATTTGTGCTCAATGACTTCAAAATCAAGAAAATTATAAATGCTTGCATAGTACAGAAGAAAAGAAAACGTCCCTAGAGAATAGGAGACTGATTGTCAGCTTCAAGAGATACCATTAATTTGTCCCGTGACCTCGTGAACAACCCCCAGACCACTCTTAATATGTGAAATAAAAAATTGTGTATAACACACCATCTATGAGTATTACAATAGGTGGGATAGTTCCCACCTTAGTTTATACTCTGGAGTTCCCTGATAAAATGGAAGGCAATAAAAATCTGAAATAAAATTTATCATAAATAAATAGAGAACAGAATACCTATTGTGATGTTATTTTTTTTTAAAATGTAGCTTAATAAGAAAAGAGAGGAGAGGAAGGATGGAAGGAGAGAGAGTAGGAAGGAAAAGAGAGAAATAGAGAGAAACTGATTCCCTCAGGCACATTCAGTTCAGTTCAGTTCAGTTGCTCAGTCATGTCTGACTCTTTGTGACTCTATGAATCGCAGCACACCAGGCCTAATCTGAGTATGACTAATATCAGGGCACCTAAATATCATTACTCTGTATTGCAACTGTAAAGACAGAAGCGTCTGGAAATTTATATGGAATTAATCTTTCTGTGAGTAGCACCCAGTTACCATCATGACAGAATAAAATCCAAAACTTTCTATTTTATTATTCTGATATTAGTATATGTATAATCAGAAATAGAATGACACGTGATGAACTAAAGTTTCAGGTGAAAATAATATATATATATATAATTTTTTTCTTTAGAAAATTAAATATATTTCAGGAATTTCTTACCTACTTGGGTTCATCCAAGAGCACAAACACTTTACATCAACAAAAAAAAAAGTGAGACTTTACACTAACAGAGAGGGTGGGGCTAAAGGAGTGTTACTCACCTCTAGGAACTTAGGGCTGATTGTTGAGGGGAGAGGAGAAGGTATTAATCAGTAAACAATGTACAGGATGAAATAAATCAATGCCATTCCAGTTTTCTCTCTCTGCCTTTAAGAAAGTCACTTTTCCTCCTTTAGTCTTTTTTTTTTTCCATCTGGGTAGTGAAAATGAGAACACTGTTTATGTTTAATTCCAGCATTTACTTGAGGTTCAAACAAGCTATGTGAATTATTTTGTGAACTCCACTGTGCTATGCAAAAAAGAAAAAAAAAAAAGGATTTAAAACACGTTTCTTTGCCTCTCCTTCTCAAATGTGCCAAGATATTAACATTTAGTTGCTTTAAAAAGAACAAATAATTATTAGACATTCCATTTTTCAGTGAAGAGACAATCTAATCTTCAAATTGATTTTTTTTCCCCTCAGAATACTCTCCGTGTGTGTAGGGCTGTTTTTATAGTATTGTTAAGTGGTAAAATGAAAATTCACATAATAAGAAGTCTATCTCCCAGGGGCATAGACTTTGTCTCTGATTCTTATATAGGTGGTCATCTGTGTATTCTCTAAGGTACATGGTGGTAGGTATTTAATAAATATTTCAGATTATAAAAAATGCACTTAAATTGCCTGGTAATACACTTTTCAGCACAGTAAAAGTGCTAGAAACTCCAATATACTGTTTAAAGAACAAAGAAAACCACAGTTAAATTTTAAAATATCAGAGATCCCTTCAGGCAATTATCCCCCAGAAAATTTGTGATAGACATTTTGATGTGTGCCTAAAATCTAAGAAGCTTACTGCATTATATTCAGATGGAAAAAGTAAAAAGATGCCTAGAAACAATTCTCAGGGTCTTCTCCCTCCACTGTATGCAAGAATCCCTTAGTGGTATATGAATGATTTCACAGCCAAGGTTCTCACAGTAAATAATTTACCTTCCCACCATATTCTTTATGGGTGCTATATACACTGTTTATGAGATAGCAATAAAATTCAGTAGGTTTCTCTGTTTGACTTCTTTTGTTCATTCATGTGAATGAACAATACATATACCCTTAGCTCCTTCTATAACAATTTTCTGTTTTATCAGTGAACAGTCTTTCTTTTAATTCTAGTCTTATGTTTAATGAAGTTATCATATGTATGATACATGAACCAGTAATTTTCTAAACTTACAATAAAATAAAATCAATGAGAAAACCATGGTGAGAACTATTTCATTGCCATGATAACACAGAAGGCATTTTTACCATCTCATAACATATTAAAGTCTTCATTAAGTTTATCATTCCTTTTACTGAAAGATATGAAAAAATGATCAGTAATGGCAAGTTCTGACTGAAGAACTGATGAGTAAAACAGCTTTTTTAGTACTTACACAATTATGAAAACATCATTTTCATTCAAATGTGATATCCCCACTACTTCCTAATATATCCCCTACTTTTTATTTCCCTGACTACCCCAGGGCCAAGGATTATGTAGACTGAGAGAAAGGACTATCAGCCGAGTTCAGTGTGATGAGGAAAATAATTCCAACCCAGTTAATGTCAATTTGAATTTGCAGGACTGCATAGCCACTATAAAGAAAACTGAGTGCCAAAGAATTAATGCTTTTGAACTATCATGTTGGAGAAGATTCTTGAGAGTCCCTTGGACTGCAAGGAGATCAAACCAGTCCAACCTAAAGGAAATCAGTCTTGACTATTCTTTGGAAGGACTGATGCTGAAGCTGAAACTCCAATACTTTGGCCACCTGATGAGAAGTGACTCATTAGAAAAGACCCTGATTTGGGGAAAGATTGAAGGCAGGAGGAGAAGGGGTGGATAGAGGATGAGATGGCTGGATGGCATCACTGACTCAATGGACCTGAATTTGAGTAAACTCTGGTAGTTGGTGATGGACAGTGAGGCCTGGCATGCTGCAGTCCGTGGGGTCATAAAGAGTTGGACATGACTGAGTGACTGAACTGAACTGAAATGATAGCCCCTCTATTTTGTATCACAGAAGGAAACTAAATAAACCTATGCTTTTTTTCTTTTCTTTTTTTTTATGAGTAAAATTAAAGGTTCCTCTGATGGCTCAGAGAGTAAAGCATCTGCCCACAGCGCGAGACCCAGTTTGATCCCTGGGTCAGGAAGATACATTGGAGAAAGAAATGGCAACCCACTCCAGTACTCTTGCCTGGAAAATTGGATGGAGGATCCTGGTGGACTACAGTCCATGGGGTCACAAAGAGTCAGACACAATTGAGTGACTTCACTTTCACTTTTTTTAAAGGACATGCTACAACTCATTATAGAAAGATGCCAAGAACCCACAATCTCCATATGTGTCTGGTAACCCATGCTTCCACACACAAAAAGAAAACACACACACAATAATTTTAGGAAGTAAGGTATATCAAAAAAGCACAGAATTTGGTATTCAAAAATATCTCTTCTAATCTTTGTTTTTGCATTAACTGTGGCTTTGGGTAAGTTACTTAGCTTCTCTGAAAGTTGTAGTAGGGTGTAAATAAGAGAACACATATAATGAGTTTTAATTGCTTTTTCTACTCAAAGTGTAATAACTATACTCAAATACTGTTCAGAAACCTTTTGTGCCCCACGTAGTTCTTTGTCCATATTGTTCTCCAGGTATTGAGAGAGTGCCCTGCCTCTAAGCAGCACTGTGTACATCTCATTTTTTTTTAATTTCACTGAAGTGAAGTCGCTCAGTCATGTCTGACTCTTTGCAACCCCGTGGAATGTAGCCTACCAGGCTCCTTTGTCCATGGGATTTTCCAGGCAATAGTACTGGAGTGGATTGCCATTTCCTTCTCCAAGGTTTCTTCCCAACCTAGGGATTGAACCTGGGTCTCCTGCATTGTAGACAGATGCTTTACTGTCTGAGCCACCAGGGAAATAGAAAATCTACATATTAATGCCAGAATGACCTAGGGATGTGAAGGAGTTATAGCCCAAGGGGAAGGTCTTGAACAATGAAGGTTGGATGTTGGGTGGAAAAACTCCCCTCTTCTTTTTCCTTGGGAGGCTCATGGTGCTTGTCTCCTGTGAGGTTCTGATTGGGTCAAACCTCAGCTGGATCAAATAGGAAGTTGTCACTTTTTTTTCTTGCTTCCTGTTTGTCTTTCTTTCCAGTTCTCCTCCTGCTCCCTTGATATATTTTCCAATTAAAATAGTGCACACAATTTTTTGTCTCATTCTTTACTTTCCTGGGCAGAGTACTCCATGTCAAAACAAAAGGATCAACACTTAGATCATTTCTAGAAACAATGGATTGGGACTAATGTACCATGACTTTGCAGTGCTTCACATCAACACAAAGTCCATAACACTTGCTTTGAGAATGAGGTGAGGTGAGGTGAAGTCGCTCAGTCGTGTCCGACTCTTTGCGACCCCGTGGACTGTAACCTACTAGGTCTCTCTGTCCATGGGATTCTCCAGGCAAGAATACTGGAGTGGATTGCCATTTCCTTCTCCAGGGGATCTTCCCAACCCAGGGACTGAACCCAGGTCTCCCACATTGGAGGCAGACACTTTAACCTCTGAGCCACCAGGGAAGCCCTGCTTTGAGAATAGACAGTAGCAAATATGATTTCAGGTGTATTAGAGAAGAAACTTCATAGTAAGGTTTCCTTTCTCTTTCTGCTCCTGGAAGCACTATAGCCACCTCCACATCAAGGAGCTTAGGCTAATTTCCTAGATGGTGGGAGATGCCTGGCCAACCCATCCTTGTCACTCATTTAATATCAGTCCACATCCAGAAGTGAGTAAGCCAGCCATCAAGTCTTGGCTGAGCCACCAGCTGACTACAAAGATCAGCAAACCTTGTTCAGACTGAAAATAGTGCATAATGTTGTTAGAAGAATTGTGAAAAATTGTGCTATTTAAAACATTCACTTTAGGGGTAGTTTTTTATGCACCAAAATCTCACTGATGCAAGTGGGGTCCATGTGGCTTATTTTTGCTTTTCTCACATCCAATAAGACTCTGGGAATCAACTTATTTTTCTAAAAATAAGAATGTTAGAATGTTATTGTACTTGAAAGGCCAACCTTCATTGTTTCCTTCATCTTTTCTTGCATTTCATCATTGCTGCTTAGTCTTAACTATTAGAGATTCACGTCACAGATTTTCAGATGCCATTTCCCTCACATGTTGCACCAAAGATAAGGTGACCAATAGAATATGGCAGAAGTGATAGTATGTTAATTTTTGAGATTAGGTTACAAAAGACAGCAGATGCTCTCTTGAATTTACTCCTCTCATTCTCTCCATAGCTATACCTACATCTAAATCAACATCTATATTTATATATCTTCACTCATTACTCACTCTGAAAGAAGCTACACACTAAGTCATAAGGATATGCAAGCCAACTAAGGAAAAGTCTTGATGAGCAACCAAGGTCTATCATCAACATCTAGTGAGAAACTAAGGTCTGCCACACTATATGGAGTGAACTCACAAGTGGATTCTCCTCCAATTGAACCTTCTGATGATACTTCCTGACTGTACCTCATGACTCACCTTGATTCATTATTATCCAACCAAGCTTATCCTCAATTCTTTATCAACAAAAACTGTAAGACAGTAATTGTTGTGTTTATCTGCTAAATTTCTGGGGCCATTTGTTATAAAACAATAAATATTACAATGCCCAAACTTGATGGGTGATACAGTGTAGATTAGATACTGGCCCCACATCTCCTTATGAATCTTAATTTGTCCAATTAATTTTCAGTCCTGGCTTTTTTCAGCATCTTCTCTTTGAAGCAAGGGGAATCAGGCTCAAAAAATCTAATCAACTACCCAATCATCAGTATACATACTCATCTGAATTGGAAAATAATCCTTAACATCATGAACATGTTTTTGTAAATTTCATTTTAGAAAAATCAAGGGAAAAATATTTGTTGAATATATTAATAGAGTCTTCACTGGCAATCGTAGGCATCTGGTCACAGTCTTTCAGGACTAACCCCTGCAGTCAAAATGCATTGGCACTATTTATTGCTAAGCATACATGCACAGGTATACACACAGGGCACCATCAACCCTTCAGTATGTATTAGTATTTCTCAAATCAGGGAAACTTTTTTTTTTTAACTCAGCTCATTTCTTGTAGACAGATTATCTGTGTCTTGGCTTGCTTCTGACTTTGATGCATCCTCTGAGCCTACTATTTCTGGAAAAGTTCCCTTGCTTTAGGAATAGTCCAATCTTACCACTGTAGAAATCTGATATATCCTAAGTCTCAATCTCCTTTCATCCTTGCCTTTGCTACCTAAAGTTATAGCCAGCTAATTTTCATCCATCCACTTATTCATATACCCATTCCTGGATTTACTCTAATTGCAAATATCATGTAATTTATTGCTGAGTGAAGTGTTTCTAGAAAAGTGCTACCTAGTAAAGCAAGTCTACTCCAATAAAAATTAATTTTAAAAATAGCAGAGCAAAGGAAATAAAAGTGTGACCTCCTAAAATATGAGGTTTTTCATATATACATACATACTTCTTAGGAAGAAGATTTTATTCTAGATTAGAATCTAGATTCAATTAATCAAAGAAATGATTTTTAGCAGAAGCAAAAATCAGGATTTCCCTTTCAGGGAAAGTAAAGACCACCAAGAAATAATCCACAACTGCCAGCTACTTCCTATCCTGAGAGAACAAGACCAATACCCTCTGGGAATGAGGAACTGGACACTGAGAGAGTTTGAAGCAGCTGGTACTTCACTGCAGGAGTCTGTCTACAAACTGATAAAGCCATTGTTCCAGGAATTTCACTTGGTGAAATTCAAAGATAAAACACTCCTTATTAATGTAAGTGCCAAAGTTTGGTGACATTGGGGGACTGTGGCACCAAACTCCAAATGATAGAAAAATGCATGATCTTGACTGAGAACAGAGCTGAGCTGTTCGCACCATTCCTCAGACAAGCAGGCTCATGGATTCAGCTCACACAGAGAGCTCACAGAAATATCTACGACACCTTAAAATATCAAGTAGAAAGCTTAAAATGTAAACTTTTAAATACTTTTCCATTTACATCTACTTTGGCCTTGTCTTCCTCTCACTTCAAGAATGTACCCCAAGTAGATTAAATCTCAAAGATAAAGAATTCATTTCCAGAGTACATTTCCTTGGTACATTAAAATCAGCTTTTAAAATTCTATTTTCTGGTAACGTGTCATTTTCCCCTTATCATCCAACAACTGTAATATTAAGGAAATTTATTGTGTAGCCCAGGGCCTTGGAAGGATAAGACCAAAATGTTATATAACTGTAGATTTGGGAATGCTTTTTGAAGCTAGCCAAATACAGCTCACTGATGTACCGTTTACTCCTTCAACCCCATGGAGTAGAGAAAATGTTTATGTTTAATTAAAGCTACAGTTGAGGATCCATCCACACCCTAGAGGCAATATGCTCATGCCTAAACAGTTTATTGATAACTGTTTGTGACTCTTCTTTCTGCAGCTTCTCTTTACTGCTTGCAGGCAGAATCAGTGTCTTCTCTTTTCTTATAACACTTAACAATGCTTCACGAAAACACTTATTCTATTATAGAATAGTTAGTTTTTCTATGGCTTCTTCCTCCTGGGCAGTGAGTATCCTGAAGGTAAGGACAATGTCTTTGGGTTTTGCTGCCTAAAACAATATTACAGCCCAAGAGTTTATTAGACACTCCAAATTATTTGCAAAAGGTTAACTACTACTTAAAATGATTTTAATTCAAGACCATAAGACAAAATGTCTAAATATTGGATTTCTTCATGGATGGTTAACTATCTTCTATTTCTACTATTGTTTTGAGGGGTACCTCTGGGAGGTGTTGGGAAGATCAGAAATGAAAGGATGGAATGGGAACATACCTGGAAATAGTGACTGGAGGATGTAGGAGAGTGCTTAGGTAAAAGGTTGGGGCATAAGAGATGCATTGCAGTATGATATATAGATGTATCCATAGAGCTTGGCCATTAATACTATTATATAGTTCGCTTTTGACAAGGCTATGCAACAGGATCCAGATAAGAAAAATAACTGTCCTCCCTAAACTCTTCAGTTTGGCTATGGCTTTGACCACACAGGCTCCCTTGTTTCTATTCATTTTCTGACCCTTTTTTGACAGCCTTCTTAGAGTGACCCTGGTTTAGTAGGCCTCTTAGAGTGTCATGGCAGTTCCCACCTACTCTTTAAAAAATGAAAGCATTCCCTACTTAAATGAGTTAGAGTTAGTTGATACTGATTGTAACTAAGGATCTTCCTTGAATAGGCATGATAAGGTTTTTAGGTACTAAGGTGAAGTCGCTCAGTCGTGTCCGACTCTTTGCGACGCCGTGGACTGTAACCTACTAGGCTTCTCCATCCATGGGATTCTCCAGGCAAGAATACAGGAGTGGATTGCCATTTCTAAACTGAAATAGATGGGAAAACAATGGAAACAGTGTCAGACTTTATTTTGGGGGGCTCCAAAATCACTGCAGATGGTGACTGCAGCCATGAAATTAAAAGATGCTTACTCCTTGGAAGAAAAGTTATGACCAACCTAGATAGCATATTCAAAAGTAGAGATATTACTTTGCTAACAAAGGTCCGTCTAGTCAAGGCTATGGTTTTTCCAGTGTTCATGTATGGATGTGAGAGTTGGACTGTGAAGAAGGCTGAGCATTGAAGAATTGATGCTTTTGAACTGTGGTGTTGGAGAAGATCTTGAGAGTCCCTTGGACTGCAAGGAGATGCAACCAGTCCATTCTGAAGGAGATCAGCCCTGGGATTTCTTTGGAAGGAATGATGCTAAAGCTGAAACTCCAGTACTTTGGCCACCTCATGCGAAGAGCTGACTCATTGGAAAAGACTCTGATGCTGGGAGGGATTGGGGGCAGGAGGAGAAGGGGACGACCGAGGATGAGATGGCTGGATGGCATCACGGATTCGATGGACATGAATCTGAGTGAACTCTGGGAGTTGGTGATGGACAGCGAGGCCTGGCGTGCTGCAATTCATGGGGTCACAAACAGTCGGACACGACTGAGTGACTGAACTGAACTGAAACTGCTTCAATGGCACCCCACTTCAGTACTCTTGCCTGGAAAATCCCATCGACGGAGGAGCCTGGTAGGCTGCAGTCCATGATGTTGCTAAGAGTCGCACACGACTGAGCGACTTCACTTTGACTTTTCACTTTCATGCACTGGAGAAGGAAATGGCAACCCACTCCAGTATTCTTGCCTAGAGAACCCCAGGGATGGGGGAGCCTGGTGGACTGCCATCTAGGGGGTCGAACAGAGTCAGACACGACTGAAGTGACTTAGCAGCAGCAGCAGCAAACTGTTTCAATGACTAGACCTGAGGTATGGTGCAAGGATTTTCACAAGAAATGAGGTATAATCTTTGTTTCTTCATTGTTGTTTAATAAACAATACCTAGAGAAACGCACTGCCACACATTTGTTGATAAACAATTTTATAGATACACGTGTGGGTGAAGAAATGAATAAATGAACTACCAAAGGGAAAAGCTGAAGTGTGTTCCAAGCCACTCAGCTAAATCAAATTACAGTTAAATCTTCATCAAATTATGATACAACTCCACAGAGTACAGAAAGCAATGAAGAAATATTCAGGGGCTTTTTAGACAGGGAAGATTTAGTTTACTAACTAACTGAATCCAGCATACTTATCTTCTCTTGGGCAACAAGAAACCAAGTACCATACTTGCCAAGCTGGATGAAGTGTGACTTTACTTTTTTCAGACTGAAACTAAAGTTAAGGTCTATGAAATAAGAAAACATTAACATTTAGAAGAAAACATTATTTGTGACTGAAAACAATCTCAAGTTGTACAGAATGTCATTATTAATATTACCTAGACTTACCTGCACCCCTCTCTATCCAAGACTGACATTTTTTTTTCTAGGAAATGTGAAAGTTTTGAGACTCTGTTTTGCTTGCAAGCTCACAAATGAGTTTGGTATAGTTTCATATCCACAAAAGGCTTGATTTCAACATGTTTTCCAATCTTTAATCTCCTTTATCCTATTGGATGTTTTCCACTTGGATATTTTAGGACTAGATCAAATTAAATGTAGTTCAAATCAACCTGACTCTCCCATCTATAAAACAACTTCTTCTGATGTGTTTATTCCTCCTTTTAGCACCATAATTCAGATCGTTATTTAGGCTTAAAACACCGGGAATTCTTTGGGTGTGTTTCTTTTCTTTGACTATTTTATGTGAACAGTGGTTTTGCTTGCAAGATATCTCTGACCAGGATTCACAGTAATGATTCCACTCCGGGAGTTCCATCATAAAACTTTCCCAAAATGTTGCTTTCAATATCATTTTTCCTATTTAACTGACTCTCTCTAGCCCCAGGATGAATTCTTTCTTTAAAAAACTAAAATTTTGGCTGTATTGCGTCTTCATCGCTATGCATGAACTTTTTCTAGTTGCAGAGAATGAGAGCTTCTCATTATGGTGGCTTCTCTCGTTTTGGGGCACAGATTCTAAAGAACATGGACATCATGCTTGAATTCAGATGAGCTGGTTTTAACCAAGACAAACATTGGGATTGTGCGATATTGAACAATGTGTGTACTATCTCTGTGCCTCAGTTACTCCATGTACAACTCTCAAATGCTTTTATGACTGTAATGGGTATTGAATGAGATGCAAAATAAAACTGTTTTCCATCATAAAACTTTCCCAAAATGTTGCTTTCAATATCATTTTTCCTATTTAACTGACTCTCTCTAGCCCCAGGATGAATTCTTTCTTTAAAAAACTAAAATTTTGGCTGTATTGCGTCTTCATCGCTATGCATGAACTTTTTCTAGTTGCAGAGAATGAGAGCTTCTCATTATGGTGGCTTCTCTCGTTTTGGGGCACAGATTCTAAGGAACATGGACATCATGCTTGAATTCAGATGAGCTGGTTTTAACCAAGACAAACATTGGGATTGTGTGATATTGAACAATGTGTGCACTATCTCTGTGCCTCAGTTACTCCATGTACAACTCTCAAATGCTTTTATGACTGTAATGGGTATTGAATGAGATACAAAATAAAATTGCTATGTTCCTGGTACATATGCAGCACTAAAAACTTACTTTCCATTACTATCATTGAAGTTACATTTCATGGTGGGAGAGTAATAATGTAGAAAACACTTGGCCTTCTAGAAGTTGTGACATTAGTCCTGAATTTACTTCTTCTGTATTTAATTTCTATGAATTGGGGCAAAAAAACACTTCAGTCAAAAAAATATTACTTGCTGCTCTTATTTGTTTTTTTGTTGTTGGTCACTCTCAACATAATCGTAGTCAATAAATTTGGTGAATTTAAACTTAAAAGAGCAGTCATGTTTCTACCAAATAAGAGCTGGAAAAAAAAACAAACAAGAAAATCATTCAGGATTTAGAACTTCATAATGTTTATAAATTACACAGCATTTTCTACATGGAGGAGACATTATTTAAAATCAGTAGGATATGCGAACTTTATAAGGTAAATCCCTTTATAAGTTAGATATGTGAAAATTGAGACTTAGAAAGGTAAAATAACTAACCCAAGGAAGCCAGTTAATCAGAGACAGAACTGGATATCCAACCCAGAAACACTGAATCTCACAGTCTAATCTTGGCTTCTCATTGACACATGTTCTATCCTGTTTCTGACTGAAAGAGTGGGATCAAAAAGCTTTTATGAATGTAGCCTCAAGGAGGCAACAAAGCCATCTGTGCAAAAACACAAACATAATGGGCTAGTCCTCTCTAGAATTGAGCCTGGGGCAGCTATTAGTGCTGTGATTTTGGACATCTTTGGTGAGTTGTGCAATCACATTATAAGCTATTATTGTAGGGGGAGTCTTAACATCTGAGATTTCTTTGTAGGTGGTTATGCTTGTATTCCAGTGGTGACATACTGGAAGAAACTTTTTTTTCCATGATTCCTTTATACAAATGATTCCCATAATTATTTTCCTGTCAATATATCACTTTCAGATGTTGAAGATGAAACAGTGAGAAGGTTTTGTGACTAGCTGCAATTTTTCTTTTTCAAGATCTTCAGTTTATAAAAAAGTACTTACTTTTACACTGCCCTACTTACATTTACCTAAACATGATTAAAAAAAAACCTACTACCAATTCCTTAAGAGCTTTAGTTTACAATATAGAAATTTAATAATTAGAAGTTAGCAATAACCTGGTTCAATCTTAAGAATAGAAAAAAAGACAAAAAATGGTGAAGAATTTAGAAAAATTCTTCAAAGACAGTCAGCTAATGTAGGTTAAGGACATGTTCCACACACATGTGCACCACTCCTGCACAAACATGCACACACATGAGTAGTTTGCTTTTGGACCACTTTGCCTGCATGTTGCTTGGGGGGACAAGGAGGATCTGCTGGTACCCAGGACTGTTCTGTTGGAAGTGCTGAGATCCATACAGCCATAAGCCCTTCAAATAAATGTAAGAGGCAGACTCCTCAGTTCTCAGAGAAAATGATCTAGAAAATAAATTATTTATCATTGATAATTCAAGGTTCTTTTTGCTTCTGGTGCCCTTTGGGAACTAAAAGACAGAAGAAAAAAACTGAAGTAGTTAATTCAAAGAAGAAATTACACAGTGATGTCAGGGAGCTTAGATGAGAGAGACATTTCAGGACCACTGATGAGTAGTTCATTTCCATACCAGTGTGTGAGAGGAGAAACCAAGAAAAGATGGATATTATTACATCTTAAATGATGATATCTAAATGAAAGACAACACTGTCATATTGCCAAAGGGAGAGAATACTAATACAGAGAAAAATCTCAAATGTGACTTTTCTTGGATCAAATTTCCCTCTATCTCAAAGGTTTAGTGTATCCTGAGTCTACTATTTGTAAAATATGTAAATTGTGTTTCTGATAGAGTAGATTTTTAATTAACAAACTGAACTCTCATTTGAGACAGATTCATAATAGAAACTATGTCAGAGCAGCACAATAATTGGAAAAATTTCTACCTTTGATGCCCTCGAAACTTTACATTCTTTTCTAATAGCTACTTTTATCTTTGAGTATGATAGAAAGAATGAGAGAAAAGTGCTTGTAGAAAGAGACATCGAAGGGGCAACACAGAGTGTTTTAAATTGTGTTTCAGAATATATTTTCTTAAGTGAGAGAGTGGAATGGTCAAATCTTTCCACCCCACTCCACATCTTTCAAATTGAACAGTGCTTTTTCTTTTTAAACACTTTCACTTTTTATTCATAAAACAGCTTCATTTACACTACACACTAATTTCATCCCCTAGAAATGCACAAGTATGTAAACTATTTTAGTAGTTCCCTGGCCAGGGATTGACCCAACCCCTCCCGCCAACTCCCCACCCCCACACCCCATGCCCTGCATTGAAAGGAGATTCCTAACCACTGGACCACCAGAGAAGTCCTCTAAAGGTATGAATTTGACAGGTCACCCAGAATAAAGGTTCTTCAGTCCAGGTAGAAGGCCAAACCCCACAGTTTTCACCAAGAGAGCTCTCTTTTCCCATTGGCCTTATTTCTCATGTTTGATTTCAGCTATTGAAATATTGTTTTTAATTTAAACTTTTAAAAGAGAATAAATATAATAAGATATATTCTTTCACATACTTCTCTGATTTCTTTTTACATCTTAAAGATATGTCCAATAATTAGTTAAGAATCTATTATCAGGGTATTTTTAAGGAAAAAGAAAAGAAAACATGGCTTGTTTGTTTTATTTCCTTAAAATATACAGTATCATTAGCGCTTTAGACTTTATTTTCTGACTTTTCTGCTATTTTCTTTCATTCTTTTCTCACTTTCTCTTATCTTCACCCTCTTTTGCTTAACTATCAACACACCAACAGTTTCAAATGAAAGAAACAATAACTCAAAGATTTATTTTCTCGTTCTGGTTGCCAGGTTGTCTGAAAAGAAGAACTCTGAAGATAGGTTATTAATTAAGGACAAGATAATGCAATAAAATTGAAAATAAATTGGCTTTGCTGCCCACAACTTGTGTGATGGTAGGGAACTTACATTTCTGAGCTATAATTTTCTCATCTTTTGAATGAAGATAACAATATCTAATCTACATAGTTTTTAGTAGATTTAAGCAAGGCAACTTTCATACTGCCAAAGTAGAGTCAAGGAATACCTGGCTAGTCATCAGTAGCTTTCTAAGAATTTATTGAGCCATTGTTCTGTGGCAGACTTTCTGCTATGTATGATCTTCAAACAATGGTATGTCATTTTTGTTCTTCACAATAACTCTAAACTATTGAAACTGATATTGTCTGCATTATTGCAGATGAAAAAGCTGAAGTTCTAAGAATTTTCATCACTTGCCCAAGGTCATTAAAAATATAGGGCATCTGCCTCTAGGACTTGTTAGAAAATTCTATACTATACTATCATGTTAGACAACATAATATAACTTATCTGCAATCATGCTGTTAATCAGGTAGTCTAAAGAGTGTGTACTGCTGTTAAAGTAATTTAAATCCCATCTTTAAGAAAATTTCTCCTTAAAAACTCCTTTATACAAATATAAAAAGAAAATCAAAGAACTAATATAAAACAGATTTACATAAAGCAGGGGCTACCATGCTATATGGTCTGTTTGGAGTTTGGAGTAGAATATGAAAGTGTTGGTTTAGTCACCAACAATCCATTTCTTGGCTGGATTTCATAGTGCCTCGAGGGCAACAACATTGCATTCTAGAGTCATATATCAGTACTTGTTATGAGGAAAAAAATGCTTAAGATTTCTGTAAAGAAGTTTATTTTAATCTTGTTTTTGAGGATTAGCAAGATTCAGCTCACAGTACACAAACCACACATGTACACACACACACACACACACACACATCTATATATTTGTTTTTTAAAGAACTTATCTTCACCATACACTCATTCAATAAGCATTTTAAAACCCCATTTTGTGGCACTTCTGTACTAGATGACAGGGTTGTGAGGTGACAGTGACATAGAAAATACAGTTATGGGACTTATATTTGTGTTTGGGGAGAACAATGCACTATTGAATAAATTGATAAGTAAGATGATTATAGATTATGAAAAGTTCAGGAAAGAAAAGGAACACCTAGATTGATGTGACTGAGTAAATGAGCACAATATGGCTTTGGATTGGATGTTTAAAGAAGACAGGCCTCTTTCTGGAGATGGTATATAGGACAGCTAAAGGAGGCAGAGGAACCAAGTAGGTAAAGAAGCATAAGTGAAATAAATATAGAAGAGATAAACTCTGCAGAACTTTTGAGGAAGGAAAGAGGTGAGCATGTTCTGGGAATAGAGAGGGAGATCAACTTGCCTGGACCTGAGCAAATGGCTTGGAGATTGAATTCAGATGATAGAGAATTTTACAGAATCATAATCATTTAGGAGCCACAGATCATGGTATGGAAATGGTATTAAATTAGCAAAAAGACATTGTTCTCTAAGAATTCCATTAATTTAATCATGCAAGTCAATAGAATATATGTGTAATAGTCTTAAATAGTTTCATTATTCCAATCAAATCAGTTAATAAAATGTAGCTTTTTAAAGTTTATATAGTCAGTTTTATTTTCTGTGTTATCATTCATCTTGCTAGATAGTGAAGAAGAGTACAGGTACAGTATTGTTGGTGGAGTGGGAAGCTAATCTCTTTCAAACTCAATGTCTTTTTGACAAGTCATAAGTGTGGCAGACAAGCAACTTATCATTTTTTTTTTCTTCCAGGGTAATAGAGTGTTAGTAGGAATATAGAAACCAAGATTAGGAACAAGACTTTGTGACTTCTTTACAATTTAGATTTTCCACTGAGTCGTGTATAGACTGATGTCTGCATCAGTCTATACGCTTTCATCACTTTCTTTAATGGAAATTGACTACAAATTCCTTATTTCCCCTCCATTTGAGCTAGAAAGCATCATGGTTTGAGAGCTTGCTTTAAACATGTGGATGAAGAAAATACCCTAGTGCTTAGGGGAAGAAGGAGCTGCAAGACAGAAGTATCAGGGCTCCTGAATAATTCTATATAACACATCTTCCACACTAGTCAAGATCTCTAATTTCTGTAGCAGTACATGCACAAAGACAGATGAATAGTATGTAGGGTTGGGTATATTTGAGATTTCATGTCTTGGCAAAGATGAGGTTTCAGGTTCGTAGGCATGGGGAAATGGGATCACAAGTCTGTTATTACGGGTGAGAGCAGCTAAATAATATCTTCTGAATCTTTTCTCTGGGAGATGTCTCCAACTTAACTAATCACTGATGGCTCTACCTCAGTTCACTTTTGAAGTGTGGAGGGATTATCATGGGTCAGTTAAAGCATAGAAGATTTGTTAGCATAGTCAAAACTTTAGCTTTGCATGGTACCACACTCTCTTGAATCACACCTTCATTCTCTAACTAGGACTTTGTTTAAGCTATTCAAGCTACTGGTAAGCCTGTTGGTTCTTGCCCAAGTCAGTCTCCAAGGCACTGACTTTCATATGAACACCCTTGAAGTATGTCACAAATCATGTGTGATTTAACTACACAGCATAGTAGCTGTGAGAATAGCTGAGGCTTTTTCTGTGCCTAGTCACTTCATGCTTATTTTAGAGACAGCTTCTCCATGGCAATAGGCTTTCTCAAGAATACTGAAAGGGCAAAGGGGTTTACTTTTAAATTTCTTCCACCTTTATTTGTTTTATAATCTCCCAATCTTGTGTGTGTGCATGAGAAGAGAGAGAGAGAACAGAGAACCAGAATACTCACACCTAGCTACTTTATTCCCTCACCTCTTCTTTCTGTGTTCTCCCAGTTTCTTATATAGAAGATATTTTCTTTTATTTGTTTTTCCAAGTAGGCAGGACTTTCTTTATATCACTACCTCATTTTTCATAAAGAAGATTTTGCCCTTGACTCCTAGAGCTGTTTTTGCTGCTGCTGCTGCTAAGTCGTTTCAGTCATGTCCCACTCTGTGCGACCTCACAGACGGCAGCCCACCAGGCTCCCTGGTACCTGGGATTCTCCAGGCAAGAACACTGGAATGGGTTGCCATTTCCTTCTCCAGTGCATGAAAGTGAAAAGTAAAAGTGAAGTCTCTCAGTCATGTCCGACTCTTAGCGAACCCATGGACTGCAGCCTACCAGGTGCCTCCATCCAAGGGATTTTCCAGGCAAGAGTACTGGAGTGGGTTGCCATTGCCTTCTCTGACTCTTTGCACCAACTGTAATATTTGATGGCTTTAGAAGGATTTGATTTGCTGTTGAAGAAATGGAAAAATATCAGCATATATCCACTCTTTTTAAGATTCCTTTCCTGTATAGATCATTACATAATATTTTTTTTATTTTAGTTTTAATTGGATAATAATTACTTTACAATATTGTGATGGTTTCTGCTATGCTTCAGCATGAAACAGTCACAGGCATACACGTGTCCCCTCCCTCTTAAAAGTCTCTCCTATCCTCCCCCCTCCCTATCTCACCCCTCCAGGTTGTCACAGAACACCTCTTTGGGTTCCCTGCATCATACAGCCAATTCCCACTGGTTAAGAGTAGTAATGAAATCAACTTTTAAGACCATCTTCACATGATTCTTTGTTCTAACATTTTTCCAGAGGTAATCTAAAAGTTCATGTACTAACTTGAAGATAATTGTGTGCTCTGTGGCAATAATATTTAGAATATAGGTAGAATCTTACATGCTTAAATAATCTTAATTTCTACACAAGATGATTGCCCAGTTTGAAATTCCTAAGTATGGAATCTTGACAATAAAACTTTGACTAAATTCTTTTCCACAAATCAGTGTACTTATGCAAGGTATCTTGTTTGTTCGTACATTTTGTGTTTAATCAGTAATTAAGCTTATTTTTTAAACTGAGAAATTTAACCTCTAAAACACTGTATAGTGACTACACTTCCTCTTCTTCAAGCTCTCAGAAGAAAATGGAAATGCTGCATTCAAAACACAAGATGAATCTTCAAAAGAACATTTGGTACATCAAAAATTCATTATAGGTGCCAGGATAAATTTGGTAGTATACAACATTCTTGAACCAATAAAGTTTTAAAGGTATTTCTGACATATTATCTATAACACATTTGAAAATACATTTTGAAATTTAATTTTAAAAGTAATTGTTTCTTTCTCATTCAAACTTGAATAAATAAATAGAGATATAGAGGCATATGAAGCTTAAGAGAGAGACTTGAGGATATAAATATCAACTACTTTTAAGAAAGAAGTATTTGCTTAAGTGCCCAAAAACCTAGGTTTTCTTTCCATAAAATAATTTTAAGTCATATTATTACATAATAGGATATTAAGCATCAGGAGCTGTCTCTTATACACATCTGGTAACAATTATTTTCTCAAATGAAAAGCCCATATTTTTGGAAATCATATTTTTGGCTTGAAAACTCAGAATCAGGTTCATAATAGAAGAGTTAAAATAAAGAATAAACACAAAGAAATAACTCTAAGACATTATATTATGTAAAGGTGTAAAATATTTAATAGAATGATATAGATAAATTCATCTATTTTGGTATGCAGTTATCATTTATATTGCTCTGTAAATCATGCATAGTATTTTTACACATAAGACTACTTTCAAAATACTTGACCGAAAACTTTACACTTTCTATAAAAAAATTCTAATTCAACTCAACAAATATCTGAAGTTTATAAAACTACATAGCACAAAATTCTAAATACTATACAGTGCACACTACAAAGATTAATATGGCACAGCCCCTGGCTTCAAAGGATTTTAGATTCCCAAAGGAATCTCAAAAATATTTTCACAAAATCATTATATATGTATAAAATAATCAGCAATTTGATTATCTGGGGCATCAAGAAAAGCATATTGGAGACAAATACTGAAATGAGTAGGGAAGAGTGGATAGCTTTTCTACCAGTAGTTAAAGTTCAATGGTGGCATTCTCAGACAGGAGATTACCTTGAGAAAAGTCACAGAAGCCATAAAATAAAAGAATATGTTTACAATAGGATACAAAAAACATTGCTGTATAGTAAGTTATCTGGGAAGAAGGGTTAAGTGTAGACATGAGCATACCCCATTATTTTAGGACCTCTGTCAACACTGTTCATTCACATGCCACCTTATTTTTAAATATGTTTAAATTTATTTTTACTAACGAAATGCTCCAGCAGGCAATCAGGGTTATATAGTGACAACTAACAGGGCTTTATCATCAGCATCGTTGGTTAGAGGTGCTGAAGCACCTGTCTCGACATTTGGATATTTACAAATTCAACGTTTCAAATCCAGCTGATAAGAACCTAACGAAAAGATACAAAAGGCATGAAGCTGGAAATGAAATCTCTGAGTCTTCAAAGTTTCCTGAAGGACACAGGAATCACAGATAGGTAAGCTCTTAGAGGGTGTCTTCAACCTTCTCAGCATCTGAAGAATTTTGTATTGACCTTGGAGCTCAAGAACCTTGTACTCCCCCTGCCGGCTGGGAATCTTTCCAAAGACCCAGAAAGAGTGGTTTTACTAAACCTCTCATATGAATAATAAATTTTATTATTTTAATACTAACAATAATATGTTAGGGCCATCGTCATCTTCTAACATTTCAAACCCAAAATGGCACTATACTTAAGCCAATCAAACATGGATAACCAATAAAGCCCATTTTTATACTGGGTATTTTTTCTATGTGTTTATCTTTTGTCCTTAGTTTTCAGAAAAAAAAAAAAAAAAAAAGAAAGGAACTTTTTAAAGTAAAATTTTCCTGTGCCTATTTCCTTCTAACTAATTATTCTACCAGAGAAGGCAATGGCAACCCACTTCAGTACTCTTGCCTGGGAAATCCCATGGACGGAGGAGCCTGGTAGGCTGCAGTCCATGGGGTCACGAAGAGTTTGACAGGACTGAGCAACTTCACTTTCACTTTTCACTTTCATGCACTGGAGAAGGAAATGGCAACCCACTCCAGTATGCTTGCCTGGAGAATCCCAGGGATGGGAGCCTGGTGGGCTGCCATCTAAGGGGTTGCACAGAGTTGGACACGACTGACGTGACATAGCAGTAGCAATTATTCTACAGTCTTTCTTTGTCAAATTTTGGTATAACAAATGGATTCAGTAACTATAGTTAACTCAGTGTGAATCACTAAAATATTGATTAAATCACTGAAAGCTGCCAACTCTGGGGAAAGTTGACATTATTTTAGTCATCCTTTCATGGTTAAACAAGGAAAAAAATCCATAAAATTTGTTTATGTTAAAATAACTAAACAACATGAAGTGTTTTTTGTGTGTGTGTGTGTGTGTGTGTATTCTATGTGTGGACTCTGAAGTAATTTCATGCTAAATGAAACTTTTCATTTTGAAATCAATGCACACATGCTAAGTCTCTTCAGTCGTGTCTGACTCTTTGCTGCCCTATGTACTACAGGCCACTAGACTCTTCTGTCCATGGCATTCTCCAGGTAAGAGTATTGAAGTGGGTTGCCATGCCCTCCTCTACCCACATCTCTTATGTCTCCTACATTGTCAAGTGGGTTCTTTACCACTAGCACCACCTGGGAAGCCCTAAATACCATTGAATTCAATGGACAACTGGTATTTAGAGACTGGTAAATTTTAAGATGTTCTCCTATTTTACAGTGTCTTTAAAAATGCATTCACTAATTTACCATTATGAATGCTATAATAAAAACAAGAAATAAAGCTTTGTTTCTTGTCAATGGTTACATATATACAACATTCAAAATACAATGTTAATCTTTTTTAAGAAAAATTTATTGGAGTATAATTGATTTATAATGCTGTATTAGTTTCAGGCATATAGAAAAGTGGGTTGCTGCTGCTGCTGCTAAGTCGCTTCAGTCGTGTCCGACTCTGTGCGACCCCATAGACAGCAACCCACCAGGCTCTGCCTTCCCTGGGATTCTCCAGGCAAGAACACTGGAGTGGGTTGCCATTTCCTTCTCCAGTGCATGAAAGTGAAAAGGGAAAGTGAAGTCACTCAGTCATGTCCGACTCTTTGCAACCCATGGACTCCAGCTTACCAGGTTTGTTAGTGATATGCTATACAGTAGGTTCATATTGTTGTTGTTCAGCCACTAACTTATGTCCAACTCTTTGCATCCCCATGGACTGCAGCACGCCAGGCTTCCCCGTCCTTCACTATCTCCTGGAGTATGCTCAGACTCCTGTCCATTGAGTCCATGATGCCATCTAACCATCTCATCCTCTGTCACCCCCTTCTCCTCCTGCCTTTAGTCTTTTCTAGCATCAGGGCCTTTTCCACTAAGTCAGCTCTTTGGATCAGGTGGCCAAAGTATTGGAGCTTCAGCTTCAGCACCAGTCCTTCCAATTGATTTCTTTTAGGATTGACCACTTTGAGCTCCTTGGTGTCCAAGGGACTTGTATTCATTATTTATTTTATAGATAGTGTGGTATGTGTCTATCCCAATCTCCCAATTTATCTCTCCCTTCCTTTCCCCTTGAAAAGCATAAATTTGTTTTCTACATTTGTGACTCTACTTTTCTTTTGTAAATAAGTTTGTCTAAGAAAGGTGTTGATGTGTTCCAATTTTAATAGGTCTACTATTTTATTGGAACAAAACCACCATTTTAAAGGGAAACAATAAGATGTGCGTGTACTATACCTATTAAAGCTCATTTTCTAATGTTTTCATTTGTCTATGATATCAATAAACAAAAAACTATTAGAAAATGATAAATAATAATTAAATGTCTTTATTATGTGCTCTTAACTCTTAATATCTGTATGTCTATCAACTCATAAACCCTTCAGTTCAGTTCAGTTCAGTTCAGTCGCTCAGTCGTGTCCAACTCTTGGCGACCCCATGAATCGCAGCATGCCAGGCCTCCCTGTTCATCACCATCTCCCGGAGTTCACTCAGACTCACATCCATTGAGTCCGTGATGCCATCCAGCCATCTCATCCTCGGTTGTCCCCTCCTCCTGCCCCCAATCCCTCCCAGCATCAGTCTTTTCCCATGAGTCAACTCTTCTCATGAGGTGGCCAAAGTGCTGGAGTTTCAGCTTCAGCATCATTCCTTCCAAAGAAATCCCAGGGTTGATCTCCTTCAGAATGGACTGATTGGATCTCCTTGCAGTCCAAGGGACTCTCAAGAGTCTTCTCCAACACCACTGTTCAAAAGCATCAATTCTTCGGTGCTCAGCCTTCTTCACAGTCCAACTCTCACATCCATACATGACCACAGGAAAAACCATAACCTTGACTAGACGGACCTTAGTCGGCAAAGTAATGTCTCTGCTTTTGAATATGCTATATAGGTTGGTCATAACTTTCCTTCCAAGGAGTAAGCGTCTTTTAATTTCAAGGCTGCAGTCACCATCTGCAGTGATTCCAGAGCCCCAAAAAATAAAGTCTGACACTGTTCCCACTGTTTCCCCATCTATTTGACTCTTTTTTATTTCTTCTAGGTCCTTATTAAACCTTTCTTGCATCTTCTCAATCCTTGTCTTCAGGCTATTTATCTGTGATTCCATTTTCATTTCAAGATTTTGAATCGTTTTCACTATCAATATTCAGAATTCTTTATCAGGTAGATTCCCTATCTCTTCCTCTTTTGTTTGGTTTGGTGGGCATTTATCCTGTTCCTTTACCTGCTGAGTACTCCTCTGTCTCTTCATCCTGTTTACATTGCTGAATTTGGGGTGGCTTTTCTGTATTCTGGAAGTTTGTGGAATTCTCTTTATCATGGAGTTTCCTCACTGTGGGTGGGATTGTATGGATGGCTTGTCAAGGTTTCCTGGTTAGGGAAGCTTGTGTCGGTGTTCTGGTGGATGGAGCTAGATTTCTTCTCTCTGGAGTGCAATGAAGTGTCCAGCAATGAGTTAGGAGATGTCAATGGGTTTGGAGTAACTTTGGACAGCCTGTATATTGAAGCTCAGGGGTGTGTTCCTGTGTTGCTGGAGAATTTTGTCTTGCTCTGGAACTTGTTGGCCCTTGGGTGGTGCTTGGTTTCAGTGTAGGTATGGAGGCGTTTGATGAGCTCCTGGTGATTAATGTTCCTTGGAGTCAGGAGTTCTCTGGTGTTCTCAGGATTTGGACTTAAGCCTCCTGCTTCTGGTTTTCAGTTTTATTTTTACAGTCACCTCAAGACTTCTCCATCTATACAGCACCATTGATAAAACATCTAGGTTAAAGATGAAAGGTTTCTTCACAGTGAGGGACACCCAGAGAGGTTCACAGAGTTACATGAAGAAGAGGAGGAGGGAGTTAGAGGTGACCTGAATGAGATGAGGTGGAATCAAAAGAGGAGAAAGCAAGCTAGCCAGTAATCACCCCCTTATGTGCACTCAACAGTATGGACCACTCAGAGATGTTCACAGAATTATACAGAGAAGAGAAGAGGGAGGAAGGAGACAGAGGTGGCCAGGAGGATAAAGGGGGGAATCAAAAGGAGAGAGACAGATCCAGCCAGTAATCAGTTACCTGAGTGTTCTCCATCATCTGGAACACACACAGAGATTCACAGAGTTGGGTAGAGAAGAGAAGGGGGACGGAGGAGATAGAGGCAACTTGGTGGAGAAAAAGGAGAGTCAAACCAGTAACTCGCTCCCAAGTAAAAATGGGTACTGAAGATTGGGTTCTTAAAGCTACAAAATTGATAACAAATACCAAAAAGCAAAGATTAAAAATCTAGAGTAGAGGTCGGATTTTCAAAAATACAATATTAAAAAAAAAAAAGTCAGAAAAATTATAAAAAATATATATATGAAGTTTGTTTTAAAAAATAGGGTCTTTTTTTTGCAGAGTAATAGTAGGTTATAAAAATGAAAATTAAAGGAGAAATAAAGGACTTAAAATTTTTTAAAAAATTAAAAAAAAAGAATGATTGTAAAAATAGTAAAAATATATCTAGGACTTTCTCTGGTGTTGTTGTGGGCAGTGTGGGGTCAGTTCATTTTCAGATAGTTCCTTGGTCTGGCTTATATTTCTCAAGATCTATAGGCCCCTTCCTATGTAGTCGGTACTAATGACAGAGTTTTAATCTATTGCACCTCTCACTTCCAAGGCAGTTCCCTCTATTTTGGCTTCTGTTTGCTGGTCTCTTCACTGTCTGATTTCAGCCCTGACACAAGGGGAGCAGTGGTGGAAACTTTTTTAGGCTCACTTTTTCAGTCACGCTGTGGGGAAGGAGGGATGCTCAAACAAACAACACTGGCGTGTGCTTGCAGTGTCTCAGCCACACTAGGCTTGCCCCCACTCACGGCGCATGTGTACTCCCTGCCCATACTGCTCAGGCTCTATGTTGCTCTGCCAGGAACCATCCGAGGCTGGCCCTGGGCTGCATGCACCTCCCAGGTCTAAGCCCCTCAGGTTCAGGCACCCAGGAAGTCCTTAGAGGCTCAGACTTGGTTGGGCCTGCATTTGTGCTCTTTCCAGGTCCAAGCAGCTCAGGTGATGAGGTGTTTGGTGAGCGTGGTCGCTGCAACTTATCACCTCCCCCATCCCTACCGCTCAATTTTCTGGGTGTACAACCAGCGCACCTTCTCAGGCAGATGTTGACTGTCCAGAACCCCAAGAAGTATTAGTTAGCAAAGAATCCCGCTTGCAGTTTGGTAGATAATGTCTCTCTAGGGCTGCGATTGCCCCCTTCCAGCTCTGGCTGCCTGTTACCAGAGGGGGGTGGTCTGTAGCCGACTAGCTCTGTACAGTCCTTTTTTCTGTGAGCAGGCCTGGCGGTGTCTTAAGTTAAGGCTTTCATGTGGTAGCTATCCCACAGTCTGGTTTGCTAGTCCAGGTTAGTTCCTTCAGATTGCCCTCAGGTAATTCAGGCCCGGTCCTTACTCTAAGCAATGTAGCCCGCGCCTCCCTGCCCAGCCCCCGCCTGCTAGTGGCAGGTGCAGGCGTCTGCCCTGCTTCTCCTCTGGGGGAGTTACCGTTGGGCACGTAATCTGTGGGGTTTAATTATTTATTTGTTTTTCCTCCCAGTTATGTTGCCATCTGTGGTTCCAAGGCTCACCACAGACTCAGCAGGGAGAGTGTTTCCTGGTGTTTGGAAACTTCTCTCTTTTTAATACTCCCTTCACGGGACAGAGCTCTGTCCCTACCTCCTTTGTCTCTTTTTTTGTCTTTTATATATTTTCCCACCTCCTTTCAAAGACAATTAGCTGCTTTTCTGGGTGCCTGATGTCCTCTGCCAGCATTCAGAAGTTGTTTTGTGGAATTTACTCAGCGTTTAAATGTTCTTTTGATGAATTTGTGGGGGAGAAAGTGGTCTCCCTGTCCTATGCCTCTGCCATCTTAGGACCATCCTCCCCCCTCCCAAATACCCTTCAGTATATGCCCTGTGATAATGGTACTCCTTTAAACATCTTTCCTTTTCAGTGAGCACAATGTTAAACTTTCTAAGTAAGAGGTGCTGGTAGGATATGAAAGAACAGACTTCCCAAACTCTGTCTGGTACTTGGTGAGTCCGTCATGTGTTTATGAGAACATCTAGTGGAGCTTTGTCCTTAAGAGCTTTGTCCCCTAATGGTGGTCCTTTGGTGAACATGCAATTTGTGCTTATTGAGCTCAGCCACTCAGTCGTGTCCAATACTTTGTGACCATTTGGACTGTAGCCCACCAAGCTCTTCTGTCCATGGGATTTCCCAGGCAAGAATATTAGATAGGGTTGCCCTTTCCTTCTACAGGGGGTCTTCTTGACCCAGGGATCAAACCAGAGTCTCCTGTGTTTAATGCACTTCAAGTAGATTTTTTACCTGCTAAGCCATCAAGGAAGCCCCAACTTGCAGTTTGGTCTGGCAATAACCAGTCAGTAGATCTCATCCCAGAAAATATCATCCCAAAGGGTTACTCTGAATGTTGTCCAAACCGGCTCATATTACACATTAACACTCAAAGTCATATCAAGAGTTCTAGCATGGCAAGCTTTCTCACATCCTGCTTCCCTTAATTTCCCTGTGTTCCCATTCCTCTGTAAGCCCTGTACATCTTGTCTGTGGCTTGAAAAGTTTCTGACCACCCTGTTCCATACCTGTGTTCCAGGTCACTTTCTGCTTACTCAGTAACTACATATCAACCCCACACTAGCCAAGCCAGCAGATTTCTTTGCACTCCAGTGAGTAGAAGCACACCTTCTCCCACAAGCTCTGAAAATCTACCATGGATATTCTCCCTCATTCCCAAGATACTATATTGAGTTTTCTTTATCATGCTTAAATAGTTATTTATATTAGACTTATCCTGTTTAATTTACTCTAGGGTTTCTGTTTTCTGAGTGAATCTAGATCAGAATATACAGTTCCTATCTATATATCCATGTTAGAAATAAAAATAAAATCATATGTCAAATTCAGGACTTTCCAAATAGGCTGCACTGGGCCTCTTCTGACTTTTCAAGATTCTAATACTGAAAGGTGTGTCTATTTCTCTTCCCATGAAAAAAAATCATCTGGTATAAAATTTACATGACAGAGAAATTTGCCAGTGTCTTAATACTTATTATGAAAAATAATGACCTATGAAATTTTGCATATGGTCATGGTATTAGATTTGTTTTCCTACCATAAACAACTAGAAAATTGGATAAATTATATGAAAATCCTTTTTCAAGCTTTGGACAGCATGCAACACCAAAGTTTCACATGTAAGAGAAGGAAAACAAATGAAATAGGTCCTATAACTCTGATTTTACACCTTGAAGCAATTTCAGACCTCAGTATAGGGAGAGGTAACTCAAGCAGAAGGTGTCTCCTCACTGGATTGAGGATACAGAAATCAAGCACAGGAAGACCAAGATGCCAAAATGTATGAGTCATGATATATGGGATGTATACTGTGAGAAAGCTCCAGAAATCTGCCTATGGATCACAGTGAGTCTACTGTACATCCAGTTGCATGTATATTGAATAAAACTCCACAAGGACAAGCAAAGAGTGATGGATGCCTATAAGTTTAGCAGGTCCTAAAACTTATGCAGAGCTAGTATACATCGAATTTATAGTGAGTCAGAGTGAAGATATGTAGTAAAATACTTACATCATTCAATTAAGATAGGTGAATCACAATGTAGTAGAATGGATAACTTACTCAAAGCAAGATTTCATAGACTTCCTCTATCAAATCTTAAATATAAGCTTTGATGGAATCAAGATGATCTGCAAGAAGCTAATATCCTACCAAAATAAACTCTAATATTTCTTAGAAGAACATAACAAAATCAATGCATCCATCAAACTAATAATACATGCTTAATAATTTCTTTAGATATGGAACATTAGTTCCATATCCTTTTTGTTCATGTTTAATAATTTCTTTAGATATGGAAGAACTAATGTCTCATATCTAAAGTCCATTAGATAGGCACCAAAATGAGAAAAGATCAGTAGATACATGATAAAATGCTGTGAAATGAACAACATTGAGAATTTACAAAATTCAATTTTAAAATTAAATTTCTTAAGATAATACACAATTATGCATTTGGGAACCAAGATTATAATTTGTTAGCAAAAAACTTACATTAGAAATATGAAATCAAGGATTCTCTTTCTAGTCTATTTGGATTTATAAATTTTTGCTTTAATACAATCATTTTGTTTCAGGCATTTAGCAGTATAATATTTGAAATGTATACTTGTATGACATAATAGTCTTTAAGATAAAATTCATAATATTAAGGACTTCCCTGGTGGCTCAGTGATAAGGAATCCATGTGTGAATACAGGTGATCTGGGTTTAATACTTGGGTGGGGAAGATCCCCTATAGAAGGAAATGGCAACTCAGTCCAGTATTCTTGCCTGGGAAATCCCACCAACAGAGGAGCCTGGCAGGCTACAGCCCATAGAGTTGCAAAGCGCTGGACATGATTTAGCAACTAAACAACAACAATAATATTAATAAGACTTACCAAGACTGTGTAAAAAGATATTACACAAGTAACAATTTAATAAATAGAGGGAGCGGGTAAAGCAGAGTACAAACTTTTAGATTATAAATTTTAAAATAAATACCTCTATGTAAAAACACACAGAAAACATGAAAACTCACTATAATCTCACCATTTTCCATGATTCATATTTTGCTCGAAATTTCCATGGGAATTTGGAAGAAGGAAAATTAAGCAATTGTGCTCACAAAATTATCTCAATCAGAAAAATCTGAAGATATCTATTTTTAGAAGTGATGATTTTTCAAAGTAACAACACAATAAAACAAACCATAGCAAAAAAGAATGAACTGCAATTCTTCAGACACTAGGACCTTTATACAGAGTAAGCAGTTGAGATTAAAAAGAGAACAAATTATAGCAAAAAAGGTCTTCTCTCTGAGCTGACTAACATAGTTCCACGCATCTCTACAGTAGTTATTGTTTTCAGGAAGGAGAAAAAATCAGATTATCCTCTGTCATTTCTTACAGCATGACTTCCAATTCAGGTTGCAGTCTTATAAAAAACCTGGAAAAAGAAAAAAGGAAAAAAAAAAAAAAAAGCATTGTATATCTCTCTTTCAGCTATAAAAAGAGAAGGAAGTCCATGCCTTCTCTCTCCATAGTGAGCAAGGGACAGAAGACAGAATTAAGGTTTGGACAGAGTACATTCTAAAAAGGTTAAAGTGTTAGTTGCTCAGTCACTTTGAACTCTGTGATCCCATGGACTAGAGGAACCTGCCAGGTTCCTCTAGTCCATGGAATTCTCCAGACAAGAATACTGGAGTGGGTACCCATTCCTTTCTCTGGGCTATCTTCCCGAAGCAGGGATCGAACTAAAGCCTTCCGCATTGCAGCCAGATTCTTTACCATCTGAGCCACCAAAAAGTCCCTACATTCTAATATAAAGTTAATAAAAATGACACTGAAAGAGAACTTGAGGTCAGAAAAGATGTCAGTAACCTTTGAACATAATAAAATCAATTACTGGTGGAAGGATTGCAAGTCATATGTAAAGACTGTGACTCTTATAGGTCAAGTTCTATATTGTAGGCGCTGCTATAAAAAAAAAAAAAAAAAAACTAATCAGTTCTGTGTAAGATATACTTGATCTATCTAGATGTTCAGGCAACCAGAGCCTGAATAAAAAAGAAAAGAAACCAGACTGCTCTGTCCGTGCAATTCTCCAGGTAAGGATACTGAAGTAGGTTGCTATTTCTTTCCCCAAGGGATCTTCCTGACCGGATTGAACCCACATCTCCTGCATTACAGGCAGATTCTTTACCATCTGAGCCAGCTTTAGAGAGGTGAAAGGAAGTTAAAAAGACCACACAGCAAGGAAGGGGTTCTGGGTGGGCTGAGCGAAGCAATTGTGAGAGAGAATTGCTCAAGTGAAACACACTAACTAGCCTAAAAAATATCTGTGGGGACTTCCCTGGAGGTCCAGTGGTTAAGACATCAATTTCCAATGTATGGGGTGCTGGGTCAGTCCCTGGTTGGGGAGCTAAGATCCCACATGTCTTGCAGTCTAAAAACCAAAAGATAGAACAGAAGCAATACTGTGACAAATCCAATACAGACTATAAAAGTGGCTCATGTTTAAAAGAAAAAGAAAACATCTGTGTGTACATCTCCATTGTGTGGTCAGTGAAGTTATATAATCATTTATAGATGAAAGATTAGAGTGGCTATCCAATATTAAGCTCTTATACCTGAGTTTCCTTACAGGATGCAATTTTAGTTTTACTCTTGAAAGCTTTAAATAAACAGATGCTGAAAACTTCTTTGAAATAAATGAATGTGAATATTTACAAGAGGAATTGAGGTGATAACTGGTTAAATGGGGAATTGTATTTTCTCTGATTCTTTGAAGTCAGTTTCAAGGATGGAGATATTGTTAATGGAGAAATAGAGTGATGAAAATATTGTAGGAAAGGGAAACCCTTCCAGGGCCTGAAACTGGGCTCTTGTCTAACACTCGGAAATGAATTGTCCAAGGAGACACATGTGTTGACAAAGCAAGATATTTTATTGGGAAAGGGCGCCCGGGCAGAGAGCAGGAGGGTAAGGGAAACCAGGAGAACTGCTCTGCTCCGTGGTGGTTCACAGTCTCAGGTTTTATGGTGATGGGATTAGTTTCCGGGTGGTCTTTGGCCATTCATTCTAATTCAGAGTCTTTCCTGGTGGTGCACGCATTGCTCAGCCAAGATGGATGCTAGAGAGAGGGATTCTGAGAAGTGGACGGAAACACAGTGTCTCCTTTCGACCTTTCCCAAACTCTTCTGGTTGGTGGTGGCTTATTAGTTCCGTATTCCTTATCAGGATCTCCTATCATAAAACAGCTCATGCAAATGGTTACTATGGTGTCTGGTCAGGGTGGGCAGTTTCAATCAGTGTGCTTCCCCTAAAAATAAGACTACAGATAAAGATAATCAAAGGATTCCCTCTCTAAATCCTTGATACTCCCCTGTATCCACACCCTGAGAGAGTTACAAGGATCACACCAAAACCATATCCATGACCCTAGGTGCATTTCCAAATGACAAGACAGAAATTATAAAACTTTTATAGATTTCACTTGACTAAATTACTTATATAAAGGAAATGAGGACAAAGTACAACATTTAAAACTTTCAAAATTCTAGGACTGCAAATAACAATAAGCTTAATATTTACATGCATTTATTAGTAAGTCAGATAAAAGGCAATAATCTATAATGACAATATGTTCACCCACTTGGATTTTACAGTGTTACCTAAATACGTGGATGATTCTCTCACCACAGTTGTGTGCTGTAGAAATGGAAGGCACCAACAAGTACTGACATCAGCTTGGCTGTTGTGTGTTTCTGAAGTGGGGACCATTCTGGCAATGACTTTTCATCTTATTCAGTGGGAGGGACTTCAGTGACCCTGCAGAAGGATGAATGCACAAGAAAAAGTGATTTGACATCCAGCTCTAAGGAGGGGGTTAAGTAAAAACACCCTATATTTTAGCTAATCTCTTGAATTCATAAGTACATTTCAACAATTCTCAAATTGCAACTGAGTGAGACACTTTACAGAGGAGTTTTGTAAACAAAATATAATTAAATGATGTAAAATGCTGTTTTTCACAGACCATAAAATTTTGCTCAGTTGAAGCTGGTCAAATCACATTTGCTTCCATTTCCAAATGATTTCTCTTGATTATAGGGGAATCTTTTTTTTGGATACAAAATGAAAGTTTAAATTATTTTGCAGTCATCACCTTTAATTGTGTTCTCCTGGCCTTACATAGCAATTAAATAGTTTTTTTTTTTAATGGTATCTCAGACAGACTTTATAATTCTTCCATCTCTTTCAGTGTTCACACAAACTCATTTGAATTGCTAAGAGGTGGTCTTCCTTATTTAAACAGCAGTCTCATGTCTGATTGAAATTTTCTACTCCTTCCCTGAAATCCCTCCATGATCATAGCATCTTGGAATGGAGTGAAAAAGACAGGAGCTTCTGGCATGCGTTTCTTCCTGCTCCTTCTCTAATTTAACCTCTGAAGTTGAGACAGTGGTCAAGGTCAATTCCATGGAAATTAGTTCAGTCGCTCAGTCGTGTCCGACTTTGCGACCCCATGAATCGCAGCACGCCAGGCCTCCCTGTTCATCACCATCTCTCNCAGTCCAAGGGACTCTCAAGAGTCTTCTCCAACACCACACTTCAAAAGCATCAATTCTTCGGCGATCAGCCTTCTTCACAGTCCAACTCTCACATCCATACATGACCACAGGAAAAACCATAGCCTTGACTAGACGGACCTTAGTCGGCAAAGTAATGTCTCTGCTTTTGAAAATGCTATCTAGGTTGGACATAACTTTTCTTCCAAGGAGTAAGCGTCTTCTAATTTCATGGCTGCAGTCACCATCAGCAGTGATTTTGGAGCCCAAAAAAATAAAGTCTGGCACTGTTTCCACTGTTTCCCCATCTATTTCCCATGAAGTGATGGGACCAGATGCCATGATCTTCGTTTTCTGAATGTTGAGCTTTAAGCCAACTTTTTCACTCTCCTCTTTCACTTTCATCAAGAGGCCTTTTAGCTCCTCTTCACTTTCTGCCATAAGGGTGGTGTCATCTGCATATCTGAGGTTATTGATACTTCTCCCGGCAATCTTGATTCCAGCTTGTGTTTCTTCCAGTCCAGCGTTTCTCATGATGTACTCTGCATATAAGTTAAATAAGCAGGGTGACAATATACAGCCTTGACGGACTCCTTTTCCTATTTGGAACCAGTCTGTTGTTCCATGTCCAGTCCTAACTGTTGCTTCCTGACCTGCATACAGATTTCTCAAGAGGCAGGTTAGGTGGTCTGGTATTCCCAGAGGTCAGGGGCAGTCGGGAGAAGCCACCTCGAGCTAGAGGCCAGGGGCGGTGACCCCGGGGAGCCACCACAAGCCCGAGGCCAGGGGTGGAAGCTGGGAGGGGCCACCTCGAGCCCGGAGCCAGGGGCGGTAACCCTGAGCCTGAGCCCAGGCCAGAGGCGGCAGCTGGGAGGAGCCACCCACGCCCGAGGCCAGGACCGGCAGCCGGGAGGAGCGACCCAAGGATCAGTGGCTGCGCAGGAGGGCCTAGAGGATCTATCCCACGTTGAAGGTCAGGAACAGCCCCTCGTCCAAGGTAAGGAGCAGCGGCTGTGCTTTGCTGAAGCAGCCGTGAAGAGATACCCCACACCCAAGGTAAGAGAAACCCAAGTAAGATGATAGGTGGTGCAAGAGGGCATCAGAGGGCAGACATGCTGAAACCATACTCACAGAAAACTAGCCAATCTAATCACAATAGGACCACAGCCTTGTCTAACTCAATGAAACCATGGAAATTAGTTGGCTTAAAATCAGTTTACCAAAAACCAATTCTCCCAAAAATCAGTTTGCCAAAGAGTTAATTGAGTGAATAGCCTATTTATTTCTATAAACTGTATATATGTTTTTATAATTCATATTAAATGCTAAATTTTCATAGATTTGAGGTTTTTATGAAGATTATTTGAATGACTTTCATTTTTTTCTTCTTTTATATCATTTTAAGTTTACCTATCATGTACTGTTTTTGCAGATTTTTTACTACAGGGCACTCAGAAAGAGAGAGGGTAGTGCTGAAATTTGGCATATTCTCTGTCTGGCCATAAGTGGGTGTGCCTGATTTCAATTGGAAGGAATGATTTTTAAAAAATAATTTAGAAAGTGGTGTGCTCTATGGAGCAGTAGTAGGTGCTGCATCATTGAGAAGAAGGTGCAAGAAGGAGGATCCTATGTTTATAGCAAGGTAAAGCATCATTTAGGTTTCGTAAAACAGGGGATAAGCTTGTGGACAAGAGAAGCTTAATTGAGGAACCAAAGACAGCAGGAGATGAAATGAAGAAGATGTTAAGAATGAGGGCCTAATAGGGAGCCAAAGAATCAGGAAGCAGAAGTTTCCTATCAAGTAGCATTCCTCTTCTTGTCTGGTCTGACGTGGACAGGTGGCAGCCAACTTGTCCTGCTGAGAAAAAGGTTCATTCCTTTGAGCTGCTTTAAGCGCTGTGGGTTTCCTTGGCTTCAAACTGGTTGCATCACATCACCTTTCTCTGGTGTACAAACCTCTTTGGCAACACAAGTTTGCAGTTCTGGCAATATGATAACTTCCAGTCTCATCCAATCTGCACAGTCAAATTGTCAACCTTTGGGAAGGAGAAGGATTCACCTCCTATTCCTCTCAACAGTCTTACTTCAGGAGGATCAGTCTCAGTCCGCATTCTGTAGGCAGTCTGTCTGTCATTTGATCTTGCACAAGTAGCACAAGAGAAGATCACAATGTTTCCTGGTCAATGAGCAAATCAATGCCAGACTTTCATTTTTCAAAGCAATCTCCATTCAGTCTTTATAAGTGATTAGTTTTGATGGGAAGAAATTGCAGTGCATGGGGCTAATATTTGCTCTACTAATCTTCTCCTGATATTATTGGAAGGAAAAAGTGACAGCATCATTAACCTTTATAGCTATACTGATTTTTTATAACTAGCCTCCATTTGAGATAGCCAGTGCTGTGCCAGACTGGCTAACAAATAAATATCATTCCTGGTGAAATATATTCTCTGAGCTTGCACGTTTCAACAAATCCTATGAGAAGATTTCTGGTCCTATTCACAAATGGGTCTCAGAATTTACAGATTGGGATGTATGTTTCCTTTGGTCTCTAGTTTTGGGTTTTGATAACAATTCTAGGACCCAAGAAAAATCCCACTGAGCCATTCTAAACCATTCTTTAATAATGCTGCTATGATGAAAGGTATTTTATTGCCCTTTTTAAATGAGCATATGGTTACATTATCTTATGCTTTCTTTGATTGGTAGTAGACAGCATGTGGTGATGCTTATCCATTTTATTCATATGGTTCTAAAATACATATACTCTTAATGTGTATGATGCTCCAGACACTAAGATAAACAAAAATGAGAATAAATAAATATACTTAGAACCATGAAGTCAAGAAACTAAGTTTTTAGGGGATAATAAAAAAGGACCTTAACATGTACAGATAAAATACACCAACAGTTAAATCTGGGAGATTGCATATACATGATGGAGCAGATAAATTTGACCTGGGTCTTGAAGAAAAGATAGAAATGGGAACCAAAAAAATAGAAAGAAGATGTATGAAACATATCATCAAAACATTACCCTCTCTTCTAAAATATAGTTGATAATAACTTCCAACTCTGAATTTTTTTATTGAATTCTTATAAAATCTTAAATCTGTATGTAGATTGACTTGGACATTCTCAATTATATCATAGAATTTTAAGAAACCAATTTCACTATTCTACATTTTAGCCTAATTGTTGAGTACCTAATAATCTGTGCCTATCAGGAATAAAAGATACTCTTTACCTTCAAGAATTCAGTCAGTAATAAGCAAGTATAATAAGTGATTCATACCATTCCATTCAACTTTTCAATGTGAATGAGAAAGCAGGCAACCTGTAATTAAAATGATCCTTCGTATGTCAGAAAGCATCTGGATTTTACCACCCTTGAATTAGTTTTTTCACAACTCTGGGTGATGACGAATACTTACTTTTTCAGGGCCAGTTTTTTTTAATCATATTGCTTCTAAGAGTTCTGGGCTGGTATATAAATGGCTTCACTTCTTAAACCTGACAGAATTTTAGCAGCTTGTGTTCAGTGACTTCTCAGCAATGAATGTGCAACCCATCTAGCACACTAACTTGATACCAGAAATGATATAGAAAAATCTCTGTTGAAATAATTTTATTTGATATGGAATGTATATATCCACAGAGTGAATAAGAAAATTCAACAACAGTTCTTGATTCTTTTAAATTAAGAAGGGAATATTTACAAATTATAACTTTAAAAAAAGAATAGGAAGAATTTGTAAATTTAGTACTTATAAATTTGGAATGTCAAATAATC
>SJYT01030245.1:730349-779823 GCA_006410635.1 Cephalophus harveyi
TTTTTCATATATAACAAGATTAGCAAATTCCTTTATGTCAATTAATATTGAGCATGTAATAAATTTCTCAGATTTTTAAAAAACACCTTTTCATATTTACTTTGTCTAAATCAAGATTCTGAAAATTCATGTGTTAGTCACATTTGTTTATGAGGATCTCTTTCGATACAGAGCAATCATCACTAACTATTTCTAAGCCATTGATTTGTTTCAGAAATAAGTTATTTTTAACTTCTAGGGCATTCCTATTTTTAACTTCCTCTCCATGGCTTATGTTAGTCGTAATTATAGTCATTTTTATGCCATCTAGACTATTAGTCTATCTATAAAGATTTCTTTAATTTCCTTGTTTTCATTTTAGAAGAAATTCCTTCAGTCAAGGATTTATTTCTGTTTTATTTTCTCTGACATATTTAGAGGAGTCTGATTCCCAATATCATTTAGAAAGAAAGAAAAATGTTTTCTTTGTAAAAAAGTGATGCGTGTTTTTTAGTTTAGGAGATGCAACCAGAGAATAGTGAATTTGAAATATTTGTTCTAATAGTCCTGTTCTTTAAGATACACAACTGGTGGAGAAAATCAGCACTCCAAATGGCTAAAAATTTTGTTTTAAAAGTTTCTGTCTTGTTACTTTTGACTGATTAAAATCTTGGTTTTTTCTTTTCCAAGACTGATTTTCTCTGTAATAATTTTAGAATATATATCTTGTGAACTTGATTTCCTTTTGCCTTTCTTTCCTTTGTGTCTTTTCCTTCAAATGTATTGTCTATGATTGATACTAGGAAGCATATGCCTATGATTAATATGAGCTTAGGTAGCATATGCAAATGAGTATTAACCTGATTTTGTTTTTGAAGGATGACCCTCTTGCTAAATATTTTAAAGTATTAAATATGCCAGTATTTCAATTTCATATTCCAAAAATAACTTTATAAAGACAAAACAATTTATAGTCTGAGTTTTTATACATTTTAAATACTTTTTTATTGTTGTTGCTTGAAAAAAGTCAGGTACAGATTTTTGCTTTTCCTCTGAACCTATGTGAATAAGAATCAACTCTGATTTCAGCAGGATTTCCAACCTAGCTTCATCTTTTTTCCTTTAAAATCAAATTTGGCTCCTATGAAGAAAACAGGGCAGAGTAAGGCAGATTCAGTAGTTTTTTATGACCATCCTGTCTCCTTAGAGATTGCACACCCATTTGTGTATGTGTTGAATTTTGTTTGAACATATATTTGTTCTCTGTAACTATGTGGGATTGTATTGTTTGAGAAACATACACAGTACAATAAAAAAAAAAAAATACAAAGTACTTCTTTCTGTTTTTTTATCCCAAGAACAATTTTCCACATAGATACTCTTTTACTCCAGGATCATCATAAATTTTCCTGATCCCAGGCACAAAGCCCAATGGTTGTTGATCCATCTGCTGGAATAATTCATCACTTTATACCTTAGATTAATGAAGGTTTTTGCTTTTTATATATGAGATACTCATTCACTCAGTCACGTTTGACTACTTGCGGCCCTATGGACTGTAGCCTGCCCATGGAATTTTTTAGGCAATAATACTGGAGTAGGCAGCTATTTCCTTTTCCAGGGAATCTTCCTGATTCAGGGATCAAACTCGGGTCTCCTGCATTGGCAAGTGAATTCTTTACCACTAGCATCACCTGGGAAGCTCTTCAAATACATAAGACTCAGGAATAAACCGAGAGGATCAATTGGAGTTAAATTTTTTCTTCTATTTGGATCCAAAGACCAAATTTACATTCCTAATCCTGCTTTTAATACTAAGACACATTGAGCGAATTTTTTTCTTCCTTGGATTTTGCAACCTCTTTGCCCATGATGCTTTTTCATATAGCCAAAAGTGCAATTTATTTATCAGTCTCAGTTACCCCCTGGTGCCTTCATATGTGAACCTAAGGGACAGTCTTGGAAGAATGAAGAACTATTTAAAAGACAAGAATATTAGAAATGTTCAGATGCATATCGTTTATCTAAAGTTATCTGTTAGCATTTTTAATTCACCCACTTATTCAAGTTTTCTTTTTATTGCTATCTCTTTACCTAAATTGCCTTAGTAGTATCTGTCAGCATCTTCAGCTTTGGATTGTAAATTCCCAAGAGATAGATTATGTCTATCTAACTTTGTGGTCACAGCAACTAATAAAGCATGTTATGAAGATAGATTTGCAATGTGTTTTAATGGTGATAAATTTTGCTAAGTCCATTTTAATATCTCATTCTAGTTAATTTTAAAAGGGAAACATCATTATCAGTATACCACACAATTAACCCTAATGCATTTGAAAAGAAAGCCAAGATATGAAATGTGATACAAGATATATTACTATGTATAAAATAATCATGATTCAGGTATATTTGGTGTGAGAAGGAAAATTGGATTCTATATCTGTGTGTGTCTTTGTATACATATAACAACAAAATCTTTAGCAGAAAATTATGGAAGCTAGCAGTAAGAGAAATGTTTACGTATAGGTCTTTACTTCCTCCCCTAATCTCCCAAACCCATTCCAACTTTAACTGAATCTTCTTGTCAAAGATACTCCTGTCTCTTATACACATCTTCCAAATGCCATTGAGTAGAGAGTAATTTAAAAATATCTATGAAGATTAGATTTCTATTATTATCCAGTTAATGATCCAATTATTTCATCAAGGAAATAGCTTAATTTAGTCTTTACATTTAAAATTTTGGCTCAAAGCTATTGTACCTTTTTATGGGCTGATACCAATAATTATGTGACTCTCAAATGATCAGCATGCTGCTGATAGTCTCAGTTTATTTTAAGGTTACAGTTGTAAATAGAAGTGTATCAAAAGACCTCACTTATAAAACAAAGACATATCACAAAATTATTATCTGTAATCAGTGTTTCAAATTATACTCTGATGAATTTAGGAACCCATTTTCTGCCAAATTTGCAAAGGGATTTTTATTTTAGAGAATTTTTTTAAACCAACAGCTTAGTGTAATCACAAAAAATAATTTTTGGACTTAATTTTTTAGCACCAAGTCATCATACCCTAAGTTTAGCTTATTTGAGCTTCAGAAAAATGTCTACCACAAATTTTTCAGAAAAATGACACATCTATTAGAGTTCTGTAATACACATTTCCAGGAGGTATTGTTCATCTTTTGGATGGAGATGAGCTAAGAAAAAGCTCCATAATCTAAATCCTTCAGCATCACAAAATAACACTTTTTTTTTCTAATTTCAATATAAAAGCACAGTCCACAGGGAATTAAATCATTCTGAATAATCTAGAGTTGCTCCTCTTTATTAGTTCAGTTAATTTAGGAGTGAAAACAATGTATAGAATATTCCAAAATCAGATTCTCTTATCATTTTGTAAATCAAAGGGGAAGCTTCTGAAACTTCTGAAGCTCTGAAGGTTAAGCTCTTGGGGTGCCTTTTTGATCTCCCCAAGTGCTGATCCCCTCATCACACCCGGAGCATTCCTCACCACACCCTCCTGAATTAAAGTAGTTAGGCATTTGGGTACCCTGAGAAGGCTGCATTTTCCCCTGAGTTAGTGTTGCTCAGTTGTACCTGGCTATTTGTAAGACCACGGGGACTGTAGCCCACCAGACTCTTCTGCCTATGGAACTCTCCAGGCAAGAATCCTGGAGTGGTTTGCCATTCTCTTCTCCAGGGGATCATCCCAACCCAGGTCTCCTGCATTAGGAGGTGGATTCTTTACCATCTGAGTCCTGAGAGGAGCCCACCAGGGCTTTTTCTGGTCCTTTTCTTGGAATGTTTTACTTTCTGTTCTCAGGACTGATTTCTTACAAGTCTTACAAGTTTTCCTTTCAAATCTTACCTTTAACTTGAGGGTTTCCTTGATCAGTCTTATTCACAATTCCCTCAAATTATTCCATAACTCATTTATTAGACAATTGCAAAGAAAATGTCCTGTGACAATCTCATTTTTGTTACTTACCTTTTATATGAGTGATAAGCTTCGCATGTTGCAGAACTTTTCTGTAGAAGGTAGTCAGTGAATTAGAATTCTATGTATTCCTTTCATTGCCAAGGAGAGCACAAAAAGAGTATGTATGATGAAAAGAACAAAGGAAGAAAGTGAACAAAGGGAATGACCTTCAGAGGACTCTCAAACTGAGTTAACATTGTGTAGCTGTACGAAGTTGTTTCATTTGGGTAACACCAGATGTGAACTTCAATAACAAGAGTAAAAGGACTTGTCGACTGATGCTGGGTAAGCAGAACTCTTGTGCACGTAACAATAGTTTATTAAATACTGTGAAGAATGTGGTTTGCTACTAGACACAACTATGTCTTTGATGGATTAAAACTAGTCATATGTCCAGAAATCTTGGCAACAAACACACTTTTATAAATTGGACAAATATTTTAAAATAACATTTCTTTTATAAGGAGAGGTTGAAAGAAAATGAAAAGAATAGTCACAATTGAATATTTGAGAAATTGGATTCAGCATATACTTTAACTGGCAAGCACTATCTATATTCTTTTTTGTCTATTAGAAATAAACATTCCTATAACTGAATTTGATGTGCAAGGAAGTTACAGAGAAATAATTTTCTTTTTTTATTGAGAGGTAGAGCCTTGCCAGTTTAGGGTTTCTTGCTTGTTTACATTGTTTGCTTATTTTAACTAAAATATTATATGCTTATACATATACACACCCAAAATAGACCAAATTGAAATGCCTACAAGGAAAAAAAAAGTAAAAGTTAGTTTTTGAAACATTTTTGTTCTGTAGTTATATATATATATTTATTTATAATAATATTATAATAATGCAACACAGGAGAAATACAATAAAAATATATATATTAATATATTTGTATGTATATATATACACACCCACACATATGTTGCATTAAGAAGAGAGATAAATTGTAAATTGACCTTATTTCTGAAGTCCTCTTTTTTGTTTTAAGGGTTCCTTTGAATACTATAAAATCTTTTTCTAAGGTTTTTTTTTTTTTTTTAAGTCTTATTGAATTCATCGCAACAATACTTTTGCCCTGTGGTTTTTATTTGAGTTGGGGGTGGGGGGGGGGTGTTTTGACCATGAATTATGTGGAATCTCAGCTCCCTGGCCAGGGATTGAACCTGCATGCCCTGCTCCGGAGGGCAAAGTCCCAACCACTGGACCACCAGAGAAGTCCCCAGAGTCCTTTTATAACCTTATCTCCACTTAGATTTTGAATCCAGAGCTGCTATGTCCCTCAGAGCCCTGTGTGGCTAAAGAAGGCTCCTTTTTTACTGCTTATATTTTTTCTTATAGACCTTGTAGAGATATATTAGGTTTCTCTAGTTAAAGAAAGAAAGAAAATGTAGTAACATTTCATGGGAAAACTGATTATTTTCTTCAATAATTTTCATATTTTGCAAAGAAGGACTAACTGAATTTTGTCTCAGGGCTGGTAACTTTGGGAAAGTCCTTGTATTTTTCAAACTGGGGTTAGCAAACATATTTTCAGGCTCTTCAAGCTATATGAAAGTGAAAGTGTTAGTCGCTCTGTCCAGTCTGACTCTTTGTGACCCATGGACTCTAGCCCACCAGGCTCCTCGTCCATGAAATTTCCCAGGCTATCATACTGGAATGGGTTGCTATTTCCTTCTCCAGGGGATCTTCCCAACCCAGGGATCGAACCCGGGTCTCCTGCATTACAGGGAGATTCTTTACCATCTGAGCCACTAGGAAATATCCTATGTACAAGAATTTTAAAATACAAAATACTATTTTATTTTCAGTAATAGTGTATAAAAGAAAAAAGAAACTGAAAATAAGCTGAAGTGTTCCATAACCCACTTTTCATTGGCTGTTACAATTACCATGACAGAGCAGCAAAAGGAATCAAAAGTAAATTTCACTTTTTATTGTCTTGTTTAGAGGATACCAATATCAATCCAACTTATATTTCAAAATAATGCTCCATGGAAAGGCTTGCTCCCATTCCTCTAGATTCCAGTATTGCTTACACCTCTCAGCCTCTCTTAAAATTGAAGTTCTCTTATTAATCCTCACCTAAGCCCCTGCACGTATTATGGACCTTTTCATTTTCTCCCCTTTCTTTCCCCCTTTTTTTTCTTTCTCATTCTTTATTTTTTTTCTCAGGCAGCTGAGTATTCTCTTCCTCTTTTTAGTATTTCTTGCCCACATCTCGACTATAACCAAAGATAACTTTAATATAATTAAGTAAAAATTAACTAAAATCTGTACAATAGCCAATAAGAGCAGAAGGTGAAGTGCTTAGGTGGTAAGAAAGAGAAGAGGCATGAAAAATAATTTTTGTGATTCTTAAGCATATTCCAACCTCATTAGGCTTTGAGTTGCAGTATCATTGCATGTGATCGCATAAATTAAGAATAATTGCATTTAAAATTACATGTTTAGATATTTCAGACTAAGGACTGAAGTTCTCAAGAAGTCCACAGTGATTTTTCAATAGCCCTCAAATATTTACATTTGCAAATAAGCATTCTGAGTTGAAAGTAGGATGAACTCTCTAAGATGGGGTAGATTGTTGGATAGATTTGCACAGTCCATGTGAGATAGAAGCTTATGAGAATGAAAGTGAATAAAAAAGCGAAAAGTTCAGGTGTCACTGGGCGTACAATGCCAAGTATAGATACTTGGCCAAGTAAAATAGAAATCAGAGAAGTGCCAAGTGTGTCCTCTTGGAAGAAGGAACAATTTCTATAGCCTTTCAAGCTGACTGCCTTGGATAAATTCATTGTGGAAATTCATTGAATTAAGGGAGCCAATTTAATAAACATTTTAAAACTATGTATAACATGTATCTATACCTCAATAGACAATTATATTAAAGTTTTTAAAATATTTTATTGAAATAAAATATGTACAGAAAATAACACACAGCTTAATTGGCAGCTTAATAAATTGTCATAAAATGAACACAGCCATGCAACCATAAACAGATAAGGGAACCACAATGAGATAATATACAGCACACACTAGGATGGCTATGATTAAAAAAAGGGAAAAAAGAAAAGAAAAATAACAAATGTTGCCAAGAATGTAGAGAAAATGGTACCCTGATACATTGTTGGTAAGAGTGTAAAATGGTACCATCATTGTAGGTGATGGCTTGACATTTTCTCAAAAAGTTAAACACAGAATACCATGTGATCCAGAATTTCTATTCTTACACGTATACCACCCCATTGAAAACAGATACTCAGATTCTTCAGATAATCATAGCAGCAGTATTCACAATAGCCAAAAATTCAATTGTCCACCATGGACCAACGTGTAAACAAATTTTGCTTTATATATATATATATATAATGGAATATTAGTCTGGAAAATGAATGAAGTACCAAATGCATGTTATAAAATGTATGAACCTCAAAAACATACTAAGTATAAGAAGTCAGACACAAAAGGTTTTATATGATTCTATTCATAAGAAATATTCAGAATAGGTAGATCCATAAAAACAGAAAGCAGATTAGTGGTTACCAGGGCCTTCAGGAGGTAAGGGAATAAGGAAGGACTGCTTAATGGGGATGAGATTTTTGTTACTGAACCAAACTTAGATTACTTGCCCAAAGCCCAGCAAAGCCATTCTATTGACATCTGGCTGAAGTGAAGGAAAATGCAGTTTATTGCAAGGCAACCAACACAGGGCTAAGTAAGAATGAGCAATTTATGCTTCCAAGTCTCTAACACCCTACTGAGTTTGGGGAAAAGGTTTTTAGAGTCAAGGTATGGAAAAGGATCTCAGGGTACCTGATCAGCTTATGGACATTTCTTCTGACTGGTTTGTAATGAGGCATCTGTGTGGTATTTCAGGAGTTAACAACATCAACATTCTGGTTCCAACTCGTTTGAGGCCTATGTGCTTGCAGTCATCATGCAGATAACTTTTTCCACTGCATAAGGGTTTAGTGTCTACAAAACAACTCAAAGATACAGCTCAAAATATTATCTATGGCCCTTGAGGATGAAATAAAGGTCCTCGAATTTGTTTTGTTTATTTTATCTTACTTGACTATTTTCCTTTGCTTCTGCATTTTCTCACATCTCTAATTAAATTTGCTCTTTGGAACGCAGAGAAGGCCTAGGAGACTATAGCTTTCCTACAAACAAAAGACAGGCAGGGGATAAGGGAGTCTAGCCCTGGGACAGCCCCACAGGTCCTTCTTGATTCCTTCTTCAGGTGATAAAAATGTTTGGAATTTGATAGAGGTTGTCATTTCACAACTTTGTAAGTGTACTAAATTTCACTGGATTATATACTTTAAAGTGTTTAATTTTATATTATGTAAATTTCACTTATTTTAAGATAACATATTAAAAATATTCAGATATTTTTAATGTATCAGAAAATGTATTAGAAAAATGCAAGAAAAGTTTGATAATGCACAAATGACTAAACTGAAAAAAGTCATCTATTTACATTGCAACTAGACATGCAAATTAGCACAAATATTAAGGAAGGCAATATTTTTAAATATACAGTTTCCAATTACCTATAATCATAATATTATACATAATGAGAAGATAAAGTATAATTCAAATGATTAAATAAAGCATGACATTGGAATGTTGTATGATATTGCTATTAATACAAAAAGAACAAGGTATTCTATGATATGTGATACAAGATATATTACTATGTATAAAATAATCATGATTCAGGTATATTTGGTGTGAGAAGGAAAATTGGATTCTATATCTGTGTGTGTCTTTGTATACATATAACAACAAAATCTTTAGCAGAAAATTATGGAAGCTAGCAGTAAGAGAAATGTTTACGTATAGGTCTTTACTTCCTCCCCTAATCTCCCAAACCCATTCCAACTTTAACTGAATCTTCTTGTCAAAGATACTCTATTTCAACAAAATCCTCATATACTTCTCTGCCTGCATCCTACAAGAGCTCTGTGTCAGCAACTCTCGACAAAATAGGAGGATCTTCTCTCTTGAAATCCTCCCAGCATCAAGGACACCACACTATTCTGATTTGCTTATTGGCTTGTTTCTCCTCTTTGCCTCAGCCTCAAATGATTGGATTCCTCAAAGTTTAATCTTAAGGCCTCTACTATTTTCACATAGAATCTTAGACCTTAAGAAATCTTATCTACCCACAATAATGAGATTTAAATATCATTAATTCAGCATGGGTTCATTGTGTTTTCTATTTCACAAGTTCTAGGTTCCTATGTCCAACCAGGAACTCAACATCTACTTTTTAAAATTAAACATCTCTCTCTCTCTCTCTCTAAGAATATTTAAGTTTTACTCTCTTGGTAAATTCAGTTCAGTTCAGTACAGTCCCTCAGTTGTGTCCGACTCTTTGTGACCCCATGAACAGCAGCACACCAGGCCTCCCTGTCCATCACCAACACCTAGAGTCCACCCAAACCCATGACCGTCAAGTCGCTGATGCCATCCAACCATCTTATCCTCTGTTGTCCCCTTCTCCTCCTGTCCCCAATCCCTCCCAGCATCAGGGTCCTTTCCAGTGTCTCAGCTCTTTGCATGAGGTGGCCAAAGTATTGTAGTTTCAGCTTCAACATTAGTCCCTCCAATGAACACCTAGGACTGATCTCCTTTAGAATGGACTGGTTGGATCTCCTTGCAGTCCAAGGGACTCTCAAGAGTCTTCTCCAACAGCACAGTTCAAAAGCATCAATTCTTTGGCACTCAGATTTCTTTATAGTCCAACTCTCACATCCATATATGACTACTGGAAACACCATAGCCTTGACTAGATGGACCTTTGTTAACAAAGTAATGTCTCTGCTTTTTTTTTTTTTTTTTTTTAACTTTACAATATTGGATTGGTTTTGCCATACATCAACATGAATCCGCCACAGGTGTACACGTGTTCCCAATCCTGAACCCCCCCTCCCACCTCCCTTCCCATACTATTCCTCTGGGTCATCCCAGTGCACCAGCTCCAAGCATCCTGTATCCTGCATCAAACCTAGATTGGCGATTTGTTTCTTACATGATATTATACATGTTTCAATGCCATTCTCCCAAATCATCCCACCCTCTCCCTCTCCCACAGAGTCCAAAAGACTGCTCTATACATCTGTGTCTCTTTTGCTGTCTCGCATACAGGGTTATCATTGCCATCTTTCTAAATTCCACATATATGTGTTAGTATACTGTATTGGTGTTTTTCTTTCTGACTTACTTCACTCTGTGTAATCAGCTCCAGTTTCATCCACCTCATTAGAACTGATTCAAATATATTCTTTTTAATGGCTGAGTAATACTCCATTGTGTATATATCCAACAGCTTTCTTATCCATTCATCTGCTGATGGACATCTAGATTGCTCCAATCTGCTTTTTAATATGTTATCTAGGTTGGTCATAACTGTCCTTCCAAAGAGCAAGTGTCTTAATCTCATGGCTGCAGTCACCATCAGCAGTGATTTTGGAGCCCAGAAAAATAAAGTCAGCCACTGTTTCCACTGTTTCCCCATCTATTTGCCATGAAGTGATGGGACCAGATGCCATGATCTTCGTTTTCTGAATGTTGAGCTTTAAGCCAAGTTTTTCACTCTCCTCTTTCACTTTCATCAAGAGGCTCTTTAGTTCTTCATTTTCTGCCATAAGGGTGGTGTCATCTGCATATCTGAGGTTATTGATATTTCTCCCGGCAATCTTGATTCCAGCTTGTGCTTCATCCAGCCCAGCATGTCTCATGATGTACTCTGCATAGAAGTTAAATAAGCAGGGGGACAATATACAGCCTTGACGTACCCCTTTTCCTATTTGGAACCAGTCTGTTGTTCCATGTCCAGTTCTAACTATTGCTTCCTGACCTGCATACAGGTTTCTCAAGAGGCAGGTCAGGTGGTCTTAGTAAATTACACAATTTCAATTATACAATACAGTGCTGTCTATGATACACCACATAATACCTTATATCTTCAGACCTCATTCACCTCATAAGTGAAATTTCATACCATTTTTACCAACTTCTTCCTATTTCTTCTGGCAATCACTTTTCCCTTCCCTTTTTCTATGAACATCTACTCTTAGTTATGATAGAAATATCTCAAATTTAGGATGTCAAAACAGAACCTCTGGTTTTCCCCTATGCCTTCCTCCCTCCATCTTTTTCACTTTAGTAAAAGCACTGCGTCTACTTTGGTGTACTAAGAAAAGAAAACATAGAAATCATCTTATTCCTCTCTCACTCCTTTTCAGATCTTTTCTAATATACCCCCAAAATAGATCTGGATTCTCTCTTTTTCCATTTTTAATCCCCCAACCCAACTCTCCCCTCAGCAAGCACAAAAGTACTCTCTTTTCTTCCTCTTTGCTTCTTCCAAGCCATTCTCCACAAAGCATCTGGTGTAACATTTTAAAAGTGTAAATTGTATTATGTCACTGGCTCATTTAAGAGATTTAGTTAATTAACTCCTAATTGCATTTAGAATAAACCACAGGTTTCTCATCATCCTGCTAAGCATGGCATGATCTGACCATAACCAGGCTAACCCCTGGTTTTCTGTACCTTGATAAATTGATTTTTAGTCACATTGGCTTCTTTCATTTTTTGGATCTATCCACTTTACTTTGGCTTATTTCCATTTCTTTGGAATAGGAATGTGTGTGTTTCTGTCTTTGTATGGCTGTCCTCTTCTGCTGCTTCACTTCTGGGCTTAAAGATCTCCTTCCCAGAGAGACTTCCTCTGAACATGCCTGCATGGAAGTAACGCATTCTTCCTCCTCCATTATTCCATATACAACTGACCCTGCCAATTTCATTTATCACAACTCCAAATTCTATATTAATTTGTATATCATTATGCTCTCTCCAGTATTGGACTGTAAGTATCAAAGATTTTTAACCTGTCTTTTTCAGCATGTCTTTTAGACATTCTCCAAGAAATACTGGTATGCAGGAAATTGGGAGGCAGATAAATAAAGGAAAAATCAGGGTATCTCATGTCTAGTACTACTTCTACTACATATTATTTTCCTGATAACTATTCTAGCTCAGTGAATCATTTGTTATTGAATTATTACATATCTGGCACTCAGTGAGGAACTGGGGAATAAACAGTGAACAGCAGTTTATAGCCTTATTCAGAAAACTGATAAGTAAAAAATAAAATCAGATCATGCATGTCCCAGTAGGAGTCAGTGTATAGTGATATTTGGAATCTACTTCTTCATTTCCTTGAACTGGGTGAACCGTGCATCCAGTTCCAGACAGAAGCTCTTAACTGATCCTGCAGCTTGTGCTTCCTGCCTCCCTTCGGAAACTAATTGTTATGTAGCGAGGCAATCCTCATGGAAGATCCACATTTAAGTGTTCCAGTTCAAGGCCAAGCCAAGTGAATACTTTCTTGGAAATCTTGGTTTCAGCCAAGCCTTCAGATGACTCAGATCCCAACCACCATCTGTCTAATCGTGATTGCAGGTGAGATCCCAAAGAACAACCCAGTTGAAACAAGCCAACTCAGAAATCTGAAAAAAACAATAATGACTGTTGTAAGCCACTAAGTTTTAAGTTGTTGCTGTTGTGTAAGTTTTTTGTTTTTTTTTTTGTTTTGTTTTGTTTTTTAGCAGCAATGGATAGCCTCAACACTGACTACAGGGTATCTCTGAGACATTGCAGGTTTTGTTTCAGACTAGTGCACTAAGTGAAATGTTGTAATAAATTGAGTCACACAAATTTTTGTTTGTTTCTCAGTGCATTTATAAGTTATGTTTACATTATATGGTAACCTCCTATGTGTGCAATAACACTATTTTGAAAAATATACATATTTTAATTAAAATACTTTATGGCTAATAAATGTTAATCATTTGAGCAAGTCTTGTTGTTCAGTCATTCAGTCATGTCTGACTCTTTACAACTCCATGGACTGCATCACAACAGGCTTCCTTGTCCTTTACCATCTCCTGGAGCTTGCTCAAACTCATGACCACTGAGTTGAGATGCCATCCAGCCATCTCATCCTCTGTCGTCCCCTTCTCCTCCCACCTTCAATTTTCCCAGCATAAAGGTCTTTTCTAATGAGTCAGCTTTTCACATCAGTGGCCAAAGTATTGGAGTTTCAGCTTCAGCATTAGTCCTTCCAATGAATATTCAGGACTGATTTCCTTTAGGATGAACTGGTTTGATCTCCTTGCAGTCCAAGGGACTCTCAAGAGTCTTTTCCAACACCACAATTCAAAAACAACAATTCTTCAGCACTCAGAGTTCTTTATGGTTCAATTCTCACACACATACATGACTACCAGAAAAACCATAGCTTTGACTAGATGGACCTTTGTTGGCAAAGTAATGTCTCTACTTTTTAACGTGCTGTCTAGGTTAGTCATAGCTTTACTTCCAAGGAGTAAGAGTCTTAATTTCATGGCTGCAGTCATCATCTGCAGTGATTTCGGAGCCCAAGAAAAGAAAGTCGGTCACCGTTTCCAGTGCTTCCCCATCTATTTGCCATGAAGTGATGGGACCAGATGCCATGATTTTCACTTTTTGAATGCTTAGTTTTAAGCCAGATTTTTCACTCTCCTTTTTCACCTTCATCAAGAGTCTCTTTAGTTCCTCTTCTTTTTCTGCCGTAAGGGTGATGTCATCTGCCTATTTGAGGTTATTGATATTTCCCCTAGAAATCTTGATTTCTGTTTGGGCTTCATGCAGCCTGGCATTTTGCATGATGTACTCTGAATCTAAGTTAAATAAGCAGAGTTGCAATAAACAGCCTTGATGTACTCCTTGCCCAATTTGGAACCAGTCTATTGTTCCATGTCTGGTTCTGTCACTTCTTGACCTGAATACAGATTTCTCAGAAGGCAGGTAAGATAATCTGGTTTTCCCAGCTCTTTAGGAATTTTCCAACGTTTTTTGTGATCCACACAGTCAAAAGCTTTAGTGTATTCAATTAAGCAGAAGTAGATGGTTTCTCTGGAATTCTCTTGCTTTTTCTATGGCTCCATAGAGCAAGTCATAGGGAAGCCATAAGCATTTTCCTGCTGGAGGGTCTTCCCATGATGTTTATGATTACTGACTGATCAGTATTGTGGTTACTGATTACTGCATCAGTATTGTGGTTGCTGATGATTGGAGTAGATGTGGCAATTTCTTAAAATGAGAAAATGCTGAAGCTTACTGCATCAATTGACTCTTTTTTTCATGATTTATTTTTCTGTAGCAGACAGGGCTGTTTGGTAAAATTTTGTTCAAATTAGAACTTCTTTCAAAATTGGAGTCAGTCCTATCAAATTCTGTCACTGCTTTATCAACTGAATTTATGTAATATTATACATCTTTTGTGGTTATTTTAACAATCTTCAAAGTATCTTCAACAGGAACAATTTCCAACTCAAGAAGCCACTTTCTTTGCTCTTCCATAAGAAACAACTCCTCATCCATTCAAGTTTATCATGAGATTGCAGCAATTCTGTCACATTTTCAAGTTCCACTTCTAATTCTAGGTTGGTTGCTATTTCTAACACTTTTTCAATTATTTCCTCAATGAAATCTTGAACCCCTCAAAGTCATTCATTAAGGTTGGAACCAACTTCTTCCAAGCTCCTATTAATGTTGATATGTTAACCTCTTTGCATGAGTCAGGAATGTTCTTAATGGTATCTAGAATGGTGAACCACTCCCAGAAGATTATCAATTTATTTTTCCCAGATCCATCAGAAGAGTCACTACATGTAATACTTGTAGTCTTAGGTAATGTATTTCTTAAATATTAAGACTTAAAAGTGGAAAGTATTTCTTGATCCATGGGCTGCAGAATGGGTGTGGTATCAGCAGGCATGAGAGTAACAAGAATCTTGTTGTACCTCTGGATCCATCTCTTAGATGACCAGTTATATTGTCAACAGGAAGTAATATTTTGAAAGCAACTTTTTTTTTTTTTTTTACCTCTGGGTCATCCCAGTGCACCAGCTCCAAGCATCCTGTATCCTGCATCAAACCTAGATTGGCGATTTGTTTCTTACATGATATTATACATGTTTCAATGCCATTCTCCCAAATCATCCCACCCTCTCCCTCTCCCACAGAGTCCAAAAGACTGCTCTATACATCTGTGTCTCTTTTGCTGTCTCGCATACAGGGTTATCATTGCCATCTTTCTAAATTCCACATATATGTGTTAGTATACTGTATTGGTGTTTTTCTTTCTGACTTACTTCACTCTGTGTAATCAGCTCCAGTTTCATCCACCTCATTAGAACTGATTCAAATATATTCTTTTTAATGGCTGAGTAATACTCCATTGTGTATATATCCAACAGCTTTCTTATCCATTCATCTGCTGATGGACATCTAGATTGCTCCAATCTGCTTTTTAATATGTTATCTAGGTTGGTCATAACTGTCCTTCCAAAGAGCAAGTGTCTTAATCTCATGGCTGCAGTCACCATCAGCAGTGATTTTGGAGCCCAGAAAAATAAAGTCAGCCACTGTTTCCACTGTTTCCCCATCTATTTGCCATGAAGTGATGGGACCAGATGCCATGATCTTCGTTTTCTGAATGTTGAGCTTTAAGCCAAGTTTTTCACTCTCCTCTTTCACTTTCATCAAGAGGCTCTTTAGTTCTTCATTTTCTGCCATAAGGGTGGTGTCATCTGCATATCTGAGGTTATTGATATTTCTCCCGGCAATCTTGATTCCAGCTTGTGCTTCATCCAGCCCAGCATGTCTCATGATGTACTCTGCATAGAAGTTAAATAAGCAGGGGGACAATATACAGCCTTGACGTACCCCTTTTCCTATTTGGAACCAGTCTGTTGTTCCATGTCCAGTTCTAACTATTGCTTCCTGACCTGCATACAGGTTTCTCAAGAGGCAGGTCAGGTGGTCTTAGTAAATTACACAATTTCAATTATACAATACAGTGCTGTCTATGATACACCACATAATACCTTATATCTTCAGACCTCATTCACCTCATAAGTGAAATTTCATACCATTTTTACCAACTTCTTCCTATTTCTTCTGGCAATCACTTTTCCCTTCCCTTTTTCTATGAACATCTACTCTTAGTTATGATAGAAATATCTCAAATTTAGGATGTCAAAACAGAACCTCTGGTTTTCCCCTATGCCTTCCTCCCTCCATCTTTTTCACTTTAGTAAAAGCACTGCGTCTACTTTGGTGTACTAAGAAAAGAAAACATAGAAATCATCTTATTCCTCTCTCACTCCTTTTCAGATCTTTTCTAATATACCCCCAAAATAGATCTGGATTCTCTCTTTTTCCATTTTTAATCCCCCAACCCAACTCTCCCCTCAGCAAGCACAAAAGTACTCTCTTTTCTTCCTCTTTGCTTCTTCCAAGCCATTCTCCACAAAGCATCTGGTGTAACATTTTAAAAGTGTAAATTGTATTATGTCACTGGCTCATTTAAGAGATTTAGTTAATTAACTCCTAATTGCATTTAGAATAAACCACAGGTTTCTCATCATCCTGCTAAGCATGGCATGATCTGACCATAACCAGGCTAACCCCTGGTTTTCTGTACCTTGATAAATTGATTTTTAGTCACATTGGCTTCTTTCATTTTTTGGATCTATCCACTTTACTTTGGCTTATTTCCATTTCTTTGGAATAGGAATGTGTGTGTTTCTGTCTTTGTATGGCTGTCCTCTTCTGCTGCTTCACTTCTGGGCTTAAAGATCTCCTTCCCAGAGAGACTTCCTCTGAACATGCCTGCATGGAAGTAACGCATTCTTCCTCCTCCATTATTCCATATACAACTGACCCTGCCAATTTCATTTATCACAACTCCAAATTCTATATTAATTTGTATATCATTATGCTCTCTCCAGTATTGGACTGTAAGTATCAAAGATTTTTAACCTGTCTTTTTCAGCATGTCTTTTAGACATTCTCCAAGAAATACTGGTATGCAGGAAATTGGGAGGCAGATAAATAAAGGAAAAATCAGGGTATCTCATGTCTAGTACTACTTCTACTACATATTATTTTCCTGATAACTATTCTAGCTCAGTGAATCATTTGTTATTGAATTATTACATATCTGGCACTCAGTGAGGAACTGGGGAATAAACAGTGAACAGCAGTTTATAGCCTTATTCAGAAAACTGATAAGTAAAAAATAAAATCAGATCATGCATGTCCCAGTAGGAGTCAGTGTATAGTGATATTTGGAATCTACTTCTTCATTTCCTTGAACTGGGTGAACCGTGCATCCAGTTCCAGACAGAAGCTCTTAACTGATCCTGCAGCTTGTGCTTCCTGCCTCCCTTCGGAAACTAATTGTTATGTAGCGAGGCAATCCTCATGGAAGATCCACATTTAAGTGTTCCAGTTCAAGGCCAAGCCAAGTGAATACTTTCTTGGAAATCTTGGTTTCAGCCAAGCCTTCAGATGACTCAGATCCCAACCACCATCTGTCTAATCGTGATTGCAGGTGAGATCCCAAAGAACAACCCAGTTGAAACAAGCCAACTCAGAAATCTGAAAAAAACAATAATGACTGTTGTAAGCCACTAAGTTTTAAGTTGTTGCTGTTGTGTAAGTTTTTTGTTTTTTTTTTTGTTTTGTTTTGTTTTTTAGCAGCAATGGATAGCCTCAACACTGACTACAGGGTATCTCTGAGACATTGCAGGTTTTGTTTCAGACTAGTGCACTAAGTGAAATGTTGTAATAAATTGAGTCACACAAATTTTTGTTTGTTTCTCAGTGCATTTATAAGTTATGTTTACATTATATGGTAACCTCCTATGTGTGCAATAACACTATTTTGAAAAATATACATATTTTAATTAAAATACTTTATGGCTAATAAATGTTAATCATTTGAGCAAGTCTTGTTGTTCAGTCATTCAGTCATGTCTGACTCTTTACAACTCCATGGACTGCATCACAACAGGCTTCCTTGTCCTTTACCATCTCCTGGAGCTTGCTCAAACTCATGACCACTGAGTTGAGATGCCATCCAGCCATCTCATCCTCTGTCGTCCCCTTCTCCTCCCACCTTCAATTTTCCCAGCATAAAGGTCTTTTCTAATGAGTCAGCTTTTCACATCAGTGGCCAAAGTATTGGAGTTTCAGCTTCAGCATTAGTCCTTCCAATGAATATTCAGGACTGATTTCCTTTAGGATGAACTGGTTTGATCTCCTTGCAGTCCAAGGGACTCTCAAGAGTCTTTTCCAACACCACAATTCAAAAACAACAATTCTTCAGCACTCAGAGTTCTTTATGGTTCAATTCTCACACACATACATGACTACCAGAAAAACCATAGCTTTGACTAGATGGACCTTTGTTGGCAAAGTAATGTCTCTACTTTTTAACGTGCTGTCTAGGTTAGTCATAGCTTTACTTCCAAGGAGTAAGAGTCTTAATTTCATGGCTGCAGTCATCATCTGCAGTGATTTCGGAGCCCAAGAAAAGAAAGTCGGTCACCGTTTCCAGTGCTTCCCCATCTATTTGCCATGAAGTGATGGGACCAGATGCCATGATTTTCACTTTTTGAATGCTTAGTTTTAAGCCAGATTTTTCACTCTCCTTTTTCACCTTCATCAAGAGTCTCTTTAGTTCCTCTTCTTTTTCTGCCGTAAGGGTGATGTCATCTGCCTATTTGAGGTTATTGATATTTCCCCTAGAAATCTTGATTTCTGTTTGGGCTTCATGCAGCCTGGCATTTTGCATGATGTACTCTGAATCTAAGTTAAATAAGCAGAGTTGCAATAAACAGCCTTGATGTACTCCTTGCCCAATTTGGAACCAGTCTATTGTTCCATGTCTGGTTCTGTCACTTCTTGACCTGAATACAGATTTCTCAGAAGGCAGGTAAGATAATCTGGTTTTCCCAGCTCTTTAGGAATTTTCCAACGTTTTTTGTGATCCACACAGTCAAAAGCTTTAGTGTATTCAATTAAGCAGAAGTAGATGGTTTCTCTGGAATTCTCTTGCTTTTTCTATGGCTCCATAGAGCAAGTCATAGGGAAGCCATAAGCATTTTCCTGCTGGAGGGTCTTCCCATGATGTTTATGATTACTGACTGATCAGTATTGTGGTTACTGATTACTGCATCAGTATTGTGGTTGCTGATGATTGGAGTAGATGTGGCAATTTCTTAAAATGAGAAAATGCTGAAGCTTACTGCATCAATTGACTCTTTTTTTCATGATTTATTTTTCTGTAGCAGACAGGGCTGTTTGGTAAAATTTTGTTCAAATTAGAACTTCTTTCAAAATTGGAGTCAGTCCTATCAAATTCTGTCACTGCTTTATCAACTGAATTTATGTAATATTATACATCTTTTGTGGTTATTTTAACAATCTTCAAAGTATCTTCAACAGGAACAATTTCCAACTCAAGAAGCCACTTTCTTTGCTCTTCCATAAGAAACAACTCCTCATCCATTCAAGTTTATCATGAGATTGCAGCAATTCTGTCACATTTTCAAGTTCCACTTCTAATTCTAGGTTGGTTGCTATTTCTAACACTTTTTCAATTATTTCCTCAATGAAATCTTGAACCCCTCAAAGTCATTCATTAAGGTTGGAACCAACTTCTTCCAAGCTCCTATTAATGTTGATATGTTAACCTCTTTGCATGAGTCAGGAATGTTCTTAATGGTATCTAGAATGGTGAACCACTCCCAGAAGATTATCAATTTATTTTTCCCAGATCCATCAGAAGAGTCACTACATGTAATACTTGTAGTCTTAGGTAATGTATTTCTTAAATATTAAGACTTAAAAGTGGAAAGTATTTCTTGATCCATGGGCTGCAGAATGGGTGTGGTATCAGCAGGCATGAGAGTAACAAGAATCTTGTTGTACCTCTGGATCCATCTCTTAGATGACCAGTTATATTGTCAACAGGAAGTAATATTTTGAAAGCAACTTTTTTTTTTTTTTTTTCTGAGCAGAGTGGGCTGAAAATATTCAGTAAACCATTTTGTAAACAAATGTGCTCTCATCCAGACTGTATTGTTTCATTTAGAGAACAAAAGTTGAATAGATTTAAGTCTATTCAACTAAAATCTTAAGTCCCTAAAATTTTTACAATAGTAAATAAGCATTGACTTCAACTTAAAGTCACAGGTGCACTAACACCTAACAAGAAAGTCAGCTTGTTTGTAGCCAGGCTTTGACATTTCTTCTCTAGCTATGAAAGTCTTATATGGCAAACTCATCTCATAGAAGCCTATTTTGTCTACATTTGAAAAATCTACCATTTAGTGTAACCATCTTCATTAATTTTCTTGGCTAAACCTTCTGGATAGCTTATGCATCAGTACTTGATTCTTCTTCTTGTACTTTGATGTTATGGACACAGTTTCTTTCCTTCAACCTCATGAAAGAACCCCTGCTAGTTTCAATTTTTTTCTCCTACAGCTTCCTCACCTCACTTAGCCTTCACAGAATTTGACAAGAATTAGGATTTTTCTCTGGATTAGACTTCCACAACATTGAGGCTGTTTTGATCTACCCAGAGCACAAAAATTTTCTTCATATCAGTAGTAAGGCTATTTCACTTTCTTATCATTTGTGTTTTCACTGGAGTAGCACTTTTAATTATTTCAAGAACTTGTCCTTAATACTCACTACTAGAGGACTAGCTTTTGACCTATCTCTGCTTTTGACATGACTTTTCTCATTTCTAGCTTTTAATTTCAAGTGAGAAAAACGTGACTCTTCCTTTCCCTTGAACCCATTGTAGAGTTATTAATTAGACTAATTTCAACACTGTCATGCCTCAGGGAACAGGAAGGCCTGGGGAGGGGGAGACAGATGGGGAAAAAAAAAAAACTAATCACCTGGAGCAGTAAAAACACACACATTCATTCATTAAGCTTGCCATCTTATATGGGCATTTGTGTGATGTTCCCAAAACAATTACAATAGTGACATCAAAGATCATTGATCATGGATGACCATAACAAATATAATAACAATGAAAAAGTTTGAAATATCACATATTTTACCAAAATACATCAAAGAGATACAAAGTGAGCAAATGCTGTTGGAAAAATAGTACTTAAAATTTTACTCCATGTAGTTTTGCCACAGACCTTCATTTTGTAAAGAAAACAATATCTGTCAAGCGCAATAAAATGAGGTGTGCTTGTACATTTTCACTACAGTATTTTTAGGCTGTATTTGTTAATAATATAACAAGAAAAGAACAGAGTATAATTGCTTAACTGAAGGCAACTGAGGCTACAGAAAACATACATATCAGACTCTGCTTTGTGTAAACTCAGGTCTATTTAACACTTCTGAAGATATCTTTCGTCTACATCAGTCTATACATCCATTCATTCATTCTCCCAACTTTATCCATTTTCTCTTCTATCCATCTACTCATCACCCCATAAATCCATTCTTTTAAGATTCAGTTCAGTTCATTCACTAGGTCGTGTCCAACTCTTTGCGATCCCATAAACTGCAGCATGCCAGTCTTCCTTGTCCATCACCAATTCCCGGAGTTTACCCAAATTCATGTCCACTGAGTCAGTGATGCCATCTAAATATCTCATCCTCTGTCGTCCCCTTCTCCTGCTCCCAATCCCTCCCAGTTTCAGGGTCTTTTCAAATGAGTCAGTTCTTCACAATAGATGGCCAAAATATTGGACTTTCAGCTTCAACATCAGTTCTTCCAATGAACACCAAGAACTGATTTCCTTTAGGATGGACTGGTTGGCTCTCCATGCAGTCCAAGGGACTCTCAAGAGTCTTCTTCAACACCACAATTCAAAAGCATCAATTCTTTGGTGCTCAGCTTTCTTTATAGGCCAACTCTCACATCCATACATGACTACTGGAAAGACAATAGCCTTGACTAGATGGACTTTTGTTGGCAAAGTAATGTCTCTGCTTTCCAATATGCTGTCTGTGTTGGTCATAACTTTCCTTCCAAGGAGTAAGTGTCTTTTAATTTCATGGCTGCAGTCACCACCTGTAGTGATTTTTGAGACCAAAAAAATAAAGTCTAACACTGCTTCCATTGTTTCCCCATCTATTTCCCATGAAGTGATGGGACCAGATGCCATGATCTCACTTTTCTGAATGTTGAGCTTTCAGCCAACTTTTTTTACTCTCCTCTTTCACTTTCATCAAGGGGCTCTTTAGTTCTTCTTCAGTTTCTGCCATGAGGGTGGTGTCACCTGCATCTCTGAGGTTATTGATATTTCTCCTGGAAATCTGATTCCAGCTTGTGCTTCCTCCAGCCCAGCGTTTCTCATGATGTACTCTGTATATAAGTTAAATAAGCAAGGTGACAATATGCAGCCTTGATGCACTCCTTTTCCTATTTGGGACCAGTCTGTTGTTTCATTTCCAGTTATAACTGTTGCTTCCTGACCTACATACAGATTTCTCAAGAGGCAGGTCAGGTGGTCTGGTATTACCATCTCTTTCAGAATTTTCCACAGTTTATTGTGATCCACACAGTCAAAGGCTTTGGCATAGTCAATAAAGCAGAAATAGATGTGGTTTTTTATTTCTGGAATTCTCATGCTTTTTTGATGATCCAGCAGATGTTATCAATTTGATCTCTGGTTCCTCTGCCTTTTCTAAAACCAGCTTGAACATCTGGAAGTTCACGGTTCACGTATTGCTGAAGCCTGGCTTGGAGAATTTTGAGCCTCACTTTATTAGTGTGTGAGATGAGTGCAATTGTGCGGTAGTTTGGGCATTCTTTGGCATTGCCTTTCTTTGAGATTGAAATGAAAACTGACCTTTTCCAGTCCTGCGGCCACTGCTGAGTTTTCCAAATTTCTGACATATTGAGTGCAGAACTTTCACAGCATCATCTTTCAGGATTTGAAACAGCTCCACTGGAATTCCATCACCTCCACTAGCTTTGTTCATAGTGTTACTTCCTAAGGCCCACTTGATTTCACTCTCCAGGATGTCTGTCTCTAGGTGAGTGATCATACTATTGTGATTATCTGGGTCTTGAAGTTCTTTTTTTGTATAGTTCTTCTGTGTATTCTTGCCACCTCTTCTTAATATCTTCTGCTTCTGTTAGGTCCATACCATTTCTGTCCTTTATTGTGCCCATCTTTGCATGAAATGTTCCCTTGGTATCTCTAATTTTCTTGAAGAGATCTCTAGTCTTTCCTATTCTATTGTTTTCCTCTATTTCTTTGCACTGATAGCTGAGGAAGGCTTTCTTATTTCTCCTCGCTATTCTTTGGAACTCTGCATTCAAATGGGTATATCTTTCTTTTTCTCCTTTGATTTTTGCTTCACTTCTTTTCACAGCTATTTGTAAGGCTTCCTCAGACTGCCATTTAAGATTATGGAGCTCTTATTCTGAAGCAAGCCCTTTAATAGACAATAAGAATATAAAATTGAATGAAATATTTTTTATTCCAAAGAGAATGTATCTTATTGGAAACCATTATTTAAAACAAAACTTCAGATAGGTGGTGAAATTTATAAAAATAGAAGATGCACCTTTTTTTTTTTTGGTTACTGTTTTGTTTTTGGTTATTTGAAAACAGCTATTTCCCTTAAAGTCTCAGATCATTGTCAGTTACATGAAAGCCTCAAACACACTTCTCTATTTTCCATATCTACCAAAAAAAAAAGAAAACAAGTCTTAGCTGATAATAGAAAATAGTTGAGAATCTACTGAGGAAGATGGCTTGCTATGGGAGCTAAGTATGATAATAGAACAGAGTAATTGAAAGAGATTCTTGCATCACCCTTTTATCCATCACCCCGCATGAAATTCTAGCAGATGTAGGAGAAAAAGAGCCAGAAAAATAAAGTAACAATTGTCTGGTTGTCTTTATACACATCAGGTGCCCAATCTATATTGATTATAATTTCTAAATTTTTATCAACATTTACTTATTTACTTAACTTTATACATACATGACCTGTCTGTATGGTACTAATTATTAAAATAGGTGAGTTATTTGATAACTCTGTGTCTACTTTATCAATGTAGGCTGCATAATAGAGTTAATAATAATTTGGGGGTCGTACTAGATTATATGTGGTATTATATAGACTTCATTTCCCATAGATTTTTAACATATGTATATCCTTCTTCAGTGACAATGAGAGTATCTAATGGGTTTTGATTGGATTATAAATCTCTTTGCATTTTATTTTTTGTCTTTTTTTTTTGCCCAGTGATTTTTTTTTCCTACTGATATGTTTATCTTTGGTAGTCAAACCATGCTTCATGCATACAAACCATAAAAAATTCATGTTTCTTGAGTTCACTCCAAAAGCACTACCTGATCTGTCAAAGTGTACTTTAAAATGTCATAATGCCTTTCCATTATGCCTTTATTTAGAACTGTGGTGCTTTAAAGTCCCATCCTACAGAGGAAAAAGACAAATTCTTTCTACTTCAGAAGGACAAGTAGCAACAAACTGGTGTATGGGAGGACACTCACAAACCAGCAATGATTTAACAATTTTTGTTTGCAAATTAAGTAAATGGACATTCAGACCTTGGGGAAAAACACATTTTCAAAATCTTAAATAAAATTAATCACTATGATGTTTCAGTTTTTAAAGATAAAGTTAGCATGGTTAGCCCCTCATTGTTAATTTTGAAGGTGCGTATTATTTAGCAAAATTTCTCTATATAGCAAGGATGAAATTCTGAGAGTTTCAGGCTTCATGTGTACTTTCATATAAACCAGAATTTGAAGAATGAAATAGAATTAATATCAAAGAAAATGGTAAAGAATTGTGGAAGCTTCATTCTGTAAGCAATGGTTATTCAGCTTGATGTACAGCTTAAATATATCATATGACTGCTAAACTCACTTGTTTCCTGTCCCAGAAGAGCTAATTAGTTTTGTTCAGGTTTCTAATCTTAAGGGCACCTAGCACCTTAACCTCAATTTTATAATCTATTAGAAATTCTATGTCATAAGGAATGTATATTGCATACATCAATACAACTTATCATTATAGAAGAAAAAAAGTAGTCTCTATAACTGAAGTTACACATGTGCAAATTCACCATCATTCTTGCATGAATGTCTTAATTGTCTATAGTTACTAACATTAAACAAAGGTTTGTATTATGTGATAGGCATCGTGATAGAGTTGAGGGCCTTGTAGCTGGAAAGCAATATAGACATGTTGCCTTCACATCTGGACCATCTAATCTAGTAGGAACACATAATGGGGAGGGAAGTTTAGGGGCCTTAGCCTCAGGTTAGGACCTTAGCATAAGGTCCAAGCCATCTATGTTCAGCTTGCAAAAACCTACTTCAATAAATTCCTTGCTCTATGATTTCTTGCCTTATGAGAGAAAAGAGAGTCTTAGAATACAGCTAAAATAAAAGAAATTTAGTATAAAGTGACACAAGATAACTAGCCAGCTCTGGTGTGTAGATCTACCTTGGGTCAAGTCCCACTCTCCAGCTCCAATCTCTGGTGACCCTCATTTCAGTCACAATGGTGCCAGAGGGGAATACTCTTCAGGAGCCTTAGAAGTAGACACTCATGAGCTTCATAGCATGGATTCTCTCACTTCTCAGCTCTGTGCATATCCAGGTTAATCATTCAAGGAATCTGATAATTAAAACTTTATGGAAAAGAAAAAGAATGTAGTTCTTTCTTTGAACTATTTTTATTCTGTAAGGACACGCATCTTCCCTATTCTGTGAATCATTTTGAGACAAAGAAGAGCATAGTGGGCCCTAGGCAGACTCACTTATGTTTTCACATGGAGTCTTAACAATGCTCTGTCTTCCCCTTTTTCTCCCATGCTGTAACCCTCCCACCAGCTGGGGCTGCCTCTTCTTTAGATAATTATATTGTGTGCAGACTCTTACCCTTCACTTTAGGCAAAGTCCAAAGACCTTCCTGAAATTTCTGTGACACAGGCACTTAAGGTCACCTGGTCTCTTCTAGTTCTGAATCATCATCTTTGCTGAACTCTGGATTTCACACATTTTTCAATTCCTACAGCTGTTTATTACCTTATTTTCCACACTCACCCCATTTCTATGCCTACTTCTTTTCTTTGGTATCTCCCAAGATGACTTTATTTGTACTTATCTGTATGTATAACAGATTTCATTAAACATTTTGAAGTAAGAGATGAGCTTTAAACACATTCAAAGTACTCAACTTTAAAACTTTGACCATCTTTCCCTAAGTGTTATGGCTGGCATTTCCTGCCAATGTGTGCAACAATCTGTCTGCTGCAAAATTTCAATGTCCTTTGCTTTATTACACAGAACTAACTCTGTCTCCCCAGTTCACTCAGGCTCGCCTACTATGATAAAGTACTATCTGCTCCCAACATCATCCTAGGAGCACAGAGACCTCCCCCAATCTGTGCTTTTTCTTTGAAAGTGAAAGTGAAAGTCACTCAGTCGTGTCCAACTCTTTGCTACCCCATGGACTATATAGTCCATGGAATTCTTTAGGCCAGAATACTAGAGTGGGTAGCCTTTTCCTTCTCCAGGGGATCTTCCCAACCCAGGGATTGAACCCAGGTCTCCCTCATTGCAGATGGATTCTTTACCAGCTGAGGCATTTTCTTTATCTCTTACTAATCAATCTCTGCTATAGGATAGACCAGAAGACATTCTAAACTGACTAACATTCAGAAAACGAAGATCATGGCATCTGGTCTCATCGCTTCATGGCAAATAGATGGGGAAATGATGGAATCAGTGACAGACTTTATTTCTGGGGGGCTTCAAAATCACTGCAGATGGTGAGTGCAGTCATGAAATTAAAAAACACTTGCCCCTTGGAAGAAAAGTTATGACCAACTGAGATAGCATATTCAAAAGCAGAGACATTACTTTGCCAACAAAGGTCCATCTAGTCAAGGCTATGATTTTTCCAGTAGTCATGTATGGATGTGAGAGTTGGACTATAAAGAAAGGTGAACCTTGAAGAATCGATGCTTTTGGACTGTGGTTCAGTTCAAAAGACTGAGAAGACTCTTGAGCATCCCTTGGACAGCAAGATCCAACCAGTCCATCCTAAAGGAGATCAATCCTGAATGTTCATTGGAATGACTGATTCTGAAGCTGAAACTCCAGTATTTGGCCACCTGATGCAAAGAGGTGACTCATTGGAAAAGACACTGATGCTGGGAAAGATTGAGGGCAGGAGGAGAAGGGGACAACAGAGGAAGAGATGATTGGATGGCATCACTTACTCAATGGACATGAGTTTGGGTAAACTCCAGGAGTTGGTGATGGACAGGGAGGCCTGGCGTGCTGCAGTCCATGGGGCTGCAAAGAGTTGGACATGACTGAGCAACTGAACTGAACCAAAATGACCTATGCTGTTCACAAATGGAAGAGAGCTGTGTTTAAATCTGCATTTGGTTTTAAATAATTTTTCACTTTATTGCAAAACTTTACTTTGAATCTCAGTTAGGTAGCTCCTGTGCATTCCCACAAAATTCATCAGGACACAGGTTATGTGATCAACTTAACTGTCTTTATCTCCCACTAGGCTGAGATTTCCATGAGCAAAGAAACCCTGCATTTTTTTTCATTGTGTTTTGTAACATCCAGCTTCAACTAGAAGAAGCTATTCAACAAATAGTTGTTACATGAATGAGCGAAGAGCATCATATCTCTGACAAGACCTTGATTTTTGGCATTTGCTACCTCTTTTTGTTATACACATATATTTTTTCATATTCTTTTCCATTAGGCTTTATCATAGAAAATTGAATATAATTCCTTGTGCTGGACCTTATTGTTTATCCATCATGTATATATAATAGCTGGCATCTGCTAATCCCAATACTTCCTTCCCTCTCTTCCCCCTTGGCAACCACAAGTCTGTGCATCTATTTCGAGTTCATAGTTTCTCATTCTAAAGTTGAGGACGCTGGGAGCAGAGAAGAGAAGCGGCTTGGCTTAGTTTTTTTATACTGCAAGAAATGTGCTGTTCATAGAAATCAGACTTCTTCTTTCTCTGGCTCTGCACCTTCCCATTATACCACAGATACACACAAGGAGTCAGGCATTCTTCCTCTCTGAACCATGAATGGAACAGTGGACAGCTTTCCAGGGACCAGCATCGATCATTTCAGCATTCCTTTACAGGTAGTGTGGGATTTGAAGAAGTCTCCCCACTCCTGGCAGCCTGAGATGTCTTTTCAAGCTTAGAAAAGTAACCCAGGAGTTCCATCTTTCTTGGCAAAAAAAGTACATGGGCTTTCCAAGGGCATTTCAGATTTTCAAAAACTGTTCTTTGACTCTGGTAAAGTTTAGTTCCAAAAAAATGGTTTAAGCTGCTTCCTCTGGGCATGAAAGGATTAAGAAATGTAAGTGAAATCCATTTAAGAATAAGAAGAATTAACATTCAAATAAATCTTGCATTTATTTGTTCTGCTGATATATCTCCTAGCAAATTTTTTCATTGCATGGGGCAAATGAGAATAGTTGGAAAAGAACTGATAACCCATAGATTAGACAAATCTCCTTGAGGACAGCCATTAGATATTTAATCCCCACTGTGTCCCTATTCTCACTTCTTTACAGTTTCCCTGCATTGTGTCTATCTCTTTGACATCACCCCCAAACCCTTCTTCATTCATGTCCTGCATACGACCTACAGAAAAGTGGTTGGAATATATTATGAGAGAGGCAATATACCAGAAATTGCTTCCATTTCAATCCTTGCTCCATCACCTTCTAGTTATGTGACAATTCTAGCTGTGTTGATTCTGCCATTCTGTTTCTCCCTCATTTGAAAATTAAAAAAAAAAAAAGGAGAGTAATAATTAGAGAGTTTTTTCATATAAGTACTTGCCCAGGACATAATAACTCATCAACGAATGTTACCTACCTTTAACAAAATCTTGTTTGCAATTCTACAAACTTGAATGATAGGTTTTATGTAGTTCTTTTGTAACAAACCTTTAACCCAACTTCAATTCATCTGAAGTAAAATCCAACTTGAGCTGATGTGAGACTGTGTGTCTAGTCTATATTTATTTCAGTTAGTACAAATATGTTTCAGTTCAGTTCAGCTTCTCAGTCATATCCGACTCTTTGTGACCCCATGTGTCACAGCATGCCAGGCCTCCCTGTCTATCACTATCTCCCAGAATTCACTCAAACTCATGTCTGTCAAGTCAGTGATGCCATCCAGCCATCTCATCCTCTGTCATCCTCTTCTCCTCCTGCCCTCAATCCCTCCCAGCATCAGAGTCTTTTCCAATGAATCAACTCTTCCCATGAGGTGGCCAAAGTACTGGAGTTTCAGCTTTAGCATCAGTCCTTCCAAAATCCCAGGGCTGATCTCCTTCAGAATGGACTGGTTGGATCTCGTTGCAGTCCAAGGGACTCTCAAGAGTCTTATCCAACACCACAGTTCAAAAGCATCAATTCTTCGGCACTCAGCTTTCTTCACAGTCCGACTCTCACATCCTTACACGACCACTGGAAAAACCGTAGCCTTGACTATACAGACCTTAGTCGGCAAAGTAATGTCTCTGCTTTTGAATATGCTATCTAGGTTGGTCATAACTTTCCTTCCAAGGAGTAAGCATCTTTTAATTTCATGGCTGCAATCACCATTTGCACTGATTTTGGAGCCAAAAATAATAATAATAATAATAAAATCTGACACTGTTTCCACTGTTTCCCCATCTATTTCCCATGAAGTGATGGGACCAGATGCCATGATCTTCATTTCCTGAATGTTGAGCTTTAAGCCAACTTTTTCGCTCTCCTCTTTCACTTTCATCAATAAGCTTTTTAGTTCCTCTTCACTTTCTGCCATAAGGGTGGTGTCATCTGCATATCTGAGGTTATTGATATTTCTCCCGGCAATCTTGATTCCAGCTTGTGCTTCTTCCAGCCCAATGTTTCTCATGATGTACTCTGCATATAAGTTAAATAAGCAGGGTGACAATATACAGCCTTGACGTACTCCTTTTCCTATTTGGAACCAGTCTGTCATTCCATGTACAGTTCTAACTGTTGCTTCCTGACCTGCATACAGATTTCTCAAAAGGCAGGTTAGGTGGTCTGATATTCCCATCTACAGCCCAATGTTTCTCATGATGTACTCTGCATATAAGTTAAATAAGCAGGGTGACAATATACAGCCTTGACGTACTCCTTTTCCTATTTGGAACCAGTCTGTCATTCCATGTCCAGTTCTAACTGTTGCTTCCTGACCTGCATACAGATTTCTCAAGAGGCAGGTCAGGTAGTCTGGTATTCCCATCTCTTTCAGAATTTTCCACAGTTTATTGTGATCCACACAATCAAAGACATTGGCATAGTCAATAAAGCAGAAATAGATGTTTTTCTGCACTCTCTTGCTTTTTTCATGATCCAGTGAAGTGAAGTCGCTCAGTCGTGTCCGACTCTTTGCGACCCCATGGACTGTAGCCTACCAGGCTCCTCTGTCCATGGGATTTTCCAGACAAGAGTACTGGAGTGGGTTGCCACCAGTGGATGTTGGCAATTTGATCTCTGGCTCCTTTGCCTTTTCTAAAACCAGCTTGAATATCTGGAAGTTCACAGTTCATGTTGCTGAAGCCTGGCTTGGAGAATTTTGTATACAAATATGGTTACTTTAATGGAGAAATTGATTAGGTGATTACAGGCTACTGTTCCAGACACCACTGGGTATTATAGTGAATTAAAGCTCAGTATTGCATTTCTCACTTCTTATAAGCTTTAAATTCTGAAACACATTAAGACCCAAAAGTTTTGTGTAAGACACCATTGGTTTGAGGTTTATTTGTCATTTTATTATATATTATTATTATCTCAGTATAAGTCACCAAACCAGCTATGTTTGCTTCACATACCCTGTCTCTCACCTACCCTTGTCGTATTCATTCAGGGAAACCCAGGTCCAATGTGTGTAGGGCTCTGTGGAACTTTCTTCAGTATTCTAATCACTGGGGCCATTCTTTTTGTTCCTTCATAGTTCTTAACCCTCTACTCCATACAGTTTTCTTTCCTATATTTGCGAATTGTATCCCAAGAAAATTAGACAGCACTTAAGACAACAAATAAATTATACTCAATGAGTATTTTCTGTTTACACTATTACCTGATGAAAAATAATCATGTAACATTTTAAAAATCTATTTTAAACATAAAACAAAATGTTAATATTTTAATGATAAAATTAACTATGTGAATAGTAAAATATTTTCTTCTTTGTGGTTTGAAAAAAATAAATTGCTATTATTATGAAATATGTCCTAACAAGTACTTGCCCATATTCATGAAAACACATGAAAATCCCACTGCCAACAAAAGAGCAGGCTTCCTGTTGTCAAAGGAAAAACTATTCCTATTGAGAACTGAACAATCACAGGTGTTTCCATGATACACTATTTTAGATAGTTATAAGGGAATAATTTCAACAAGATATCAGAGGGCATTTTAAACCTTTATGGATCTAAAAAGTCATTATACACGATAATCTTTAAGACTTTATGCCAACATATTTTGAAAACTTGTTATTTTATTATAGTTTTACATCCTTATTATAAAAATACTATGTTGTAGAAAACTTAAAGTATATCTATAAGCATAAAGAAGAAAACAAATTTGCTAATACTCTTCACTAGCCAAAACTAATACTATTTACATATTTATTATGTAATTTACTTGAGTATGCATATGTAAATAGTATATGTGCTTGTGTATTGTAGATCTGCTATGTTTTAATTATAGTTAAAAATCATAGTATACTGCAAATGAAGCAATTATACTATGGAATCTCTAGATTTAATTAGATATGGTTTGGAAGAGCGAAAAAACAGATATAGAATTACACATCATGGTTTTCCATGAAAGAAACTTGCAGGGGGCTGAAATATAGGGGAATGGGGAATACAGTCATTAGGGGCAGAAACTCTGAAAACTTTCAAAGACAAAGTATCTAGAATACTGGGCAGAGAGTGAAACAAGATGAAGATGTAGCGCTTCCTAGAGACCAGATCATGAGGTGCCCCATGGTCCATTTTAAGGGTATAAACTTATTTTGATAAACAGTGGAACAACATCAGGGGGCTTACTGCAAAGATACTGATGTGATTTGGCCAAATCTGGGCTATTCAGCTTCAGCATTATTGACATTTGGGATCAGATAACTCCTTGTTTTGGAAGACTGCTCTTTGCATCGTAGTTTGTGAAGTTGCACCTCTGGCCTCTGTCCAACAGATGCCAGTGACATCTCCCTCAGATATGACAACCAAAACTGTCCCTAGACATTGTTAAATATCCCCTGGGAGTTAAGAGTGAAATTATCCTTTTTAAAAACAGCTAACTTAAAAGATCAAAATCTCCTCTGGCTTCTACGTGAAGAATAGATCTGCTCCTTCCCTTGTGGGAGCATACCTCTTGATCACAGCAGGCAGTCATATTGTCGCCACAAGGGAAACCAGCTTCAGATTGACAGCAGCCAGAGGATTTCAGAGCAGCAATAAAGAATCTGGATGCTTGATGAGTAACTGAGCTGCTGCTCTTATAGTTTTCTTACCATTTTTGGATAAAATATACTAAACTAATAGGTTTAACAGTGTGGAGGGCAATGATGGGAAAGCCAAAGTGGAATATGGAAGAGAAGTGGGTTTGAGTGAAGAGTACTAGTGGCTTGTGTAGGAGACCAGAGTACCTTGGACCAAGGAGATCTGTCTTGGAGTTGTGTCTACGGTGTCTTGAAATTGTGGCTATGGAGAAGTTGTAATAATCAAGATTTTTTGGAGCTAGAACAGACATGATGTGAATTAGTACCTCAAGCCAGATATCATCCCATTCTTTTGCTTCATTTCAAGCAAAACTTCTCACAAGAGTTGTCTGTTTTCCAGAAAAAAAAAAAAGAGGCAAAGTTTTATATAGTATGTATATTATCTTGGTTTAAGACTGAGATTATGTATAAACCAAATGGCACAGAATTAACTGTTTAATACATGTTGAAACAGATGGCATTCTGAGAAAATTTTTTTGAATAATAGGTTTCCTACAGAATGACTCTAAAAAATAAAATTCAGATTGATAAAAGACATAAATTTGGAAAAGAAAATTTTAAAATATGAGAAATAACATAAGAAAATTTTTCTTAGAAATTTCTTATTGGGATTGAAACATATTTATTAATGATATAAAAGCAAATCTCACAAAATAAAAATATAATTATATGTATTACAACAAGAAAACAAATTTTTTGTGTTCTGAAAGACTTTAGAAACCAAAAGTAAGGTAAAATATAATCTGAAAAATATTTTATAATACATAGATGCAAGATTTATATACAGAATGTATGAGAAACTTCTTTATATCCCCCCAAATAAAGAGACACTACGATTGAGGTAAATGTCGAGTAATTTCTAAAAAGCTTTCACAAATGCTCCCATCCATATGCAGTTCTCTAATTCCACTACTAACTAAAGAAATCCAATTCAAAGCAAAATGGTAACTACATTCACAAAAAGTATAGCCACAAAGTATATTACAAAAAACAATGACCACTGAACTGCGATAATCTTTAAGACTTTATGCCAACATATTTTGAAAACTTGTTATTTTATTATAGTTTTACATCCTTATTATAAAAATACTATGTTGTAGAAAACTTAAAGTATATCTATAAGCATAAAGAAGAAAACAAATTTGCTAATACTCTTCACTAGCCAAAACTAATACTATTTACATATTTATTATGTAATTTACTTGAGTATGCATATGTAAATAGTATATGTGCTTGTGTATTGTAGATCTGCTATGTTTTAATTATAGTTAAAAATCATAGTATACTGCAAATGAAGCAATTATACTATGGAATCTCTAGATTTAATTAGATATGGTTTGGAAGAGCGAAAAAACAGATATAGAATTACACATCATGGTTTTCCATGAAAGAAACTTGCAGGGGGCTGAAATATAGGGGAATGGGGAATACAGTCATTAGGGGCAGAAACTCTGAAAACTTTCAAAGACAAAGTATCTAGAATACTGGGCAGAGAGTGAAACAAGATGAAGATGTAGCGCTTCCTAGAGACCAGATCATGAGGTGCCCCATGGTCCATTTTAAGGGTATAAACTTATTTTGATAAACAGTGGAACAACATCAGGGGGCTTACTGCAAAGATACTGATGTGATTTGGCCAAATCTGGGCTATTCAGCTTCAGCATTATTGACATTTGGGATCAGATAACTCCTTGTTTTGGAAGACTGCTCTTTGCATCGTAGTTTGTGAAGTTGCACCTCTGGCCTCTGTCCAACAGATGCCAGTGACATCTCCCTCAGATATGACAACCAAAACTGTCCCTAGACATTGTTAAATATCCCCTGGGAGTTAAGAGTGAAATTATCCTTTTTAAAAACAGCTAACTTAAAAGATCAAAATCTCCTCTGGCTTCTACGTGAAGAATAGATCTGCTCCTTCCCTTGTGGGAGCATACCTCTTGATCACAGCAGGCAGTCATATTGTCGCCACAAGGGAAACCAGCTTCAGATTGACAGCAGCCAGAGGATTTCAGAGCAGCAATAAAGAATCTGGATGCTTGATGAGTAACTGAGCTGCTGCTCTTATAGTTTTCTTACCATTTTTGGATAAAATATACTAAACTAATAGGTTTAACAGTGTGGAGGGCAATGATGGGAAAGCCAAAGTGGAATATGGAAGAGAAGTGGGTTTGAGTGAAGAGTACTAGTGGCTTGTGTAGGAGACCAGAGTACCTTGGACCAAGGAGATCTGTCTTGGAGTTGTGTCTACGGTGTCTTGAAATTGTGGCTATGGAGAAGTTGTAATAATCAAGATTTTTTGGAGCTAGAACAGACATGATGTGAATTAGTACCTCAAGCCAGATATCATCCCATTCTTTTGCTTCATTTCAAGCAAAACTTCTCACAAGAGTTGTCTGTTTTCCAGAAAAAAAAAAAAGAGGCAAAGTTTTATATAGTATGTATATTATCTTGGTTTAAGACTGAGATTATGTATAAACCAAATGGCACAGAATTAACTGTTTAATACATGTTGAAACAGATGGCATTCTGAGAAAATTTTTTTGAATAATAGGTTTCCTACAGAATGACTCTAAAAAATAAAATTCAGATTGATAAAAGACATAAATTTGGAAAAGAAAATTTTAAAATATGAGAAATAACATAAGAAAATTTTTCTTAGAAATTTCTTATTGGGATTGAAACATATTTATTAATGATATAAAAGCAAATCTCACAAAATAAAAATATAATTATATGTATTACAACAAGAAAACAAATTTTTTGTGTTCTGAAAGACTTTAGAAACCAAAAGTAAGGTAAAATATAATCTGAAAAATATTTTATAATACATAGATGCAAGATTTATATACAGAATGTATGAGAAACTTCTTTATATCCCCCCAAATAAAGAGACACTACGATTGAGGTAAATGTCGAGTAATTTCTAAAAAGCTTTCACAAATGCTCCCATCCATATGCAGTTCTCTAATTCCACTACTAACTAAAGAAATCCAATTCAAAGCAAAATGGTAACTACATTCACAAAAAGTATAGCCACAAAGTATATTACAAAAAACAATGACAATTACCAGTTGCGTTAAACAAGTGGAATATAAGAAATCTTACAGGTTCTAGTAGGAACAAATTCGGATTCTTTTTGTCTAAATATTGAATAGAGACTAAGATATGCTGATTCTAAAAACATGAAGCAATTTAACTTCTGGGTATGTGTGTGCCTTGGAGCAATTCTGTGCAGGTGTACCATGAGACATTGCAATATTATTTACAACAGGAGAAACAAAGTCTTAATATTCACACTGAATAATCTTAAACAATGAAAGTGACAGAACTAGGTTCATACATTATCAAGCTAGAGCTGAAAAGTAAATGATGGCTATTATAAATAATATTTTATTGAACATTCTGTGCATATGTATACATATATATTTTGTTGAATATTCACCTCAAAGTGAAATTGCTGGTTTGGAGGGTATAATACATTTTGCTTTAACAGATTAGATCAGTAGATTTAGTAGCTCATATTCATTTCAATGGTTTTCAAAGTGGCAATGCCAATTTAAATACTCAACAGTATGGAAAAAACTAGACATAACCCCATATCAAAAACAATAGAATGTACCATTGTAGTACATTCACAAAATTCTATTGAAAGTAAAAATAAGAGAATCAGTATTCCAAATTAAAGAGAGAAATCTCACAAGAAATAATGCTGAAGGAAATATGACCCCATTTATTTAGAGTTAAAGCAATAACACATCTAATCCATGGTGACAGAAATCAGTTAAGGGCATGATGACTGAACAAAGACTCCAGAGCAGCTTCCTGGGCTGGTTTCACTTACAATCATGAACACATGAGGTTCTAAAGACACATAATGTGGCAAAAATTTATCCAACTTCACACTTAATATTTATGCACTTTCTGTATGTTTGAATTCAACAAAAAAATTTAAAATATGTTAGTTTTTAAAAAGTGAGATAAAATATTACTGATAGAATATACCAATGTACAGTTATCAAAGGTAAACACAGCAATACTATATATATTCTATATATATATATATAGTGTGTGTGTGTGCATGTGTGTGTGTGTATCAGGGTCTCCAGGTGGTACTAGTGGTAAAGAATATGCCTGTCAAAGCAAGAGACATTAGACGCAGGTTTGATTCCTGGGTTGAGGCTATTCCCCCTGGAGGAGGGCATAGCAACACACTCCAGTACTCTTGCCTGGAGAACCCCATGGACAGAGGAGTCTGGTGGGCTACAGTCCATAGGGTTGCAAAGAACTGAACATGACTGAAGTGACTTAGCATATGTATATACAAATATATATGTATGTATTTATACACATATACACATATATATATATATTTGCATCCACAGGTGAATATATATTTGCATCCACATGTGTGTATATATTTATATATACATATATGAAAGTTCCTGGAGAAGGAAGTCAAAGAATAGTTGGGCCTGGGAAGTTGAAAATAACAAATTCATTCATCTGTAGAGATAATAATAGACGTACTTCATGGACTGTTGTGAGGATCAAATGATTGAACAGATATAAGACACACAGAACAGGGCTGAGCATAAAGGGAGCTATATCTGATAAATATTATCCCTCTTGTTTCACAGTGGAGGGCTAGCTTTTCAAGAAGCATGATTAAGCTTTAGGAAACAGAATTTTGGAATTGTCACCAACCTTGTCACGATCCACATAACATTTTAGTGAACTGATAGCTTCTGCTCTCCTCAAATGTGTGCATATGTGTGTGTGTGTTCCCTGTGTATGTATGTGTGTATATATATATATTTTCTGTACATGTATATATTCTCTGAAGCTTATATCTTGTTCCAGACATGAATATAGATAAATTAAAGAAGCTTACTGTATTCAGTAGCCTCAAAATAGAATGAAAAACTATCTTAAGTTAATCTTGCTAAGCAACATCATTTCTCTTTCTCCATAGAAAATTTCTGCTATGATAGATCTAATTATTCAACTTCAGTTGTTAATTATAATCTTCAGAATTCACATCTTTTATTTCCTAAATTACAAATGACATAGTCATCATAGAGGATAAGTTTGAATTAGTTATAATGGATATAGATGGCACTAAATTGCTATTTTATCTATGAATTTAGCTGATATGTTTACTCAAAGCACGGTGTGGTATGCTTTTTGCCAGAATAATTTTGACCTTTGTTTCACTCTTATGTCACTTTATAATTATCACCACCCACTAGGTCAGAGATCTCAGCTGTACACTAGTTTAAAAAATAAAAATGAAAAACAGCAAAGTTAAAGTCTTTGTGATTCAAAGTTAAGTTTGAACACTGACTTTTATTCAGTAGAAATAGCTCTGGGGAAATAAAAACATCTATAGTGTGTAACCATTCATCTAAACTCCAGTTAACAGCTTTTTTTCAGTCACATATACCTTCCTGATCTTGAAGCTGCTAAGTCACTTCAGTCGTGTCCGACTCTGTGCGACCCCATAGATGGCAGCCTACCAGGCTCCGTTATTGAATCATTCAAACAATTGCTTAAAAAAATATTACTATTTATTAAAACATACCATATGCCTGACACTTGACTGGGCCTGGGGTAAATTATGATCAGATAGATCAGATAAGTGTAGATCCCTGTTCTCTTCAGATTTAATGTCTTTTAGGGATAATGACAAGTAAGGATGGAAGTAGATGCAATAGGATTAGTGCCTTGAAAGGTAAGTACTTCTTAATATGATAATATTAAATGTAGGTGGCATAAGACCTGTCTGGGGCAGAAGGAGGAGCTTGTGGGCCCTGTTACTAAATGCATTCTAAATGTTGGTAAACAAACAAAAGAAAATTATACTTCTCTCAAATAGCCTTATGAGAATTTAGACTGACTTAATAGGGCTTCCCTGGTGGCTCAGAGGTTAAAGCGTCTGCCTCTAAAGCGGGAGACCCGGGTTCGATCCCTGGGTCGGGAAGATCCCCTGGAGAAGGAAATGGCAATCCACTCCAGTATTCTTGCCTGGAGAATTCCACGGACGGAGAAGCCTAGTAGGTTACAGTCCACGGGGTCGCAAAGAGTCGGACACGACTGAGCGACTGAACTGAACTGAACTGAATGGGGTTGACATACAATGTGAATAAAATCCATAAATTTATTTTTCTCTTTTTACCATGCCTCTTTAAATCACAATTTAGAGAACTGTGGTCTACCTTTGAAAAAATAAGAGGTAAGGCTTATGCTGAAATATAAATAAGTTCTTAACTTATATTACTATATTCTGATGCTTTCATATTTGAAATGTATTAGGTGGGAATGCAGTTTATAGAATTCAAAATTGTTTAAATAATTCAATGGTGGGGTTTTCAACTTTTAAATATAGAAAAGGGCAAATAATTCCCCAAGACATTTTTACCACCACAGTGTTAAGACCATAAGCAGAATAAACTTTTTCCCACTTTATTACTGAATTTAAAAAATGCTCCAAGCACTGAGATGTAAAAACTAAATCATGATGCCATGAAAATGACCATATAGCATCCTCTACAAATGAACAAAATGTGTGTGTTTAATGGCAATTGACTAAGATGCAGGGGTGATGTAGCATAATGAAGAAAAGTTGTGTTATAGTTCAATTCTTGAAAACTATTCCAGAATAAATGCATATGAATATCCTGGGTCAGCTGCTCCCAAGATTGATTTCTACAAAACTTTTACACAATTCTGATGTAGCCAATGAAATATTTTGGAGTCACTGAACTATACTGTCCATTCAAATCTAACATTATATGATATCTTGTGAAATGGAAAGGAAAAACAACTAGGCGAAATATAAATACATATATAATAAGGTGGCATAATACCTGTCTGAAAAAGAAATATAACTATTTTGTTGTTGAATTTCAGAAAAATGCCATAGCCAGTCTTTTTTTTTTTTTTTTTTAATAAATGAATAGGTTTACTTCTGAAACTCTGAAAGAGGGCTGACCAAGAGAGAAACATATTACAAAGGAAAGGTGCATTAAAGAACATGCTGCATTCAGCATATATCAAGTAGTAACTGTACAATAGTACACAGCAATTTATATATATCAGGAATGGCTTTTAATGCTTTATAAATTTTATATTTAATGAATAAAATGCAGTTTGTCCCTTTTTTATAGTTGAAGGGATTTACATAAGAAGGGTGCAATTAGTTGCCAAATTTCAATACTAATAAAGGTCGTGATAGAATTTGAACCCAGAAAAGACTATCAGTTTCTCCAATAGAGAACATCAAGACAACCATGAAAGACTGCAAAATACATTAAGTATTGACCTCAGATAATTAAAACTTAGATAAGTCATATTAAATTACCTGCCAAAAAAATTAGCTTGGAGTATATATAAAACCTAACAGAAGTTACCAAAGAACTAAAATTGTTGTGAAGAAAAAAACTGGCCAATAAATGAGCTTGACATTCTGACTTATTGACATGAGAAAAGTAACTTGTAGTCTGGGTAGCATTTTTGATCGTCTCCTGGAACTAGGACATAAATGTTGGAGTGCAGGGCCCATGGAGAATAGTGTTTCTAGCAATCCACTCTCTATTTGAAGTTAGAATGGCAAACTGCTACCCAAGAAATAAGGATGATCTGGAACATACAAGAATATTCACACAAACTGTAGCTAACTTCAATTTTAAATTTTTAAAAATTCCAATTCTTGAAGTTTGCCTATGATAATATCACATTTTCAGTCATCTCGGGATGAGTCAAGAAAAAATTATCCCCAGAGGAAGAAAATATTATTCTTTCTCTCAAAATGTTTGTTTTTTCCCAAACTATTTATTACAAAATCAAAAAGTGTGAGACATAAATATAAGCAGTAACATGAATTAAAATCAGCAAAAGAACTAACAATGGAATCAGTGGCTCTAGAAAGTGAAAATATCTGATACAGACTTAAAAGAAAAAAAAGATCAACTGGAAACAGATGTACTTAAAAAGAGAAAAAAAATTCTAGAATTAAAAAATATGTAGTACATGAAATTAGGGATTCAGGGAGTGAGTGTCACAGGAGGTTAAATACAGTTCATGAAATATTTACAGAAATAGAATGTAAAGTCAGGAGAAAGTAAGTAGGAAAAAAGCACCAAGTAATAAGAAGATAGAAAAAAAAAAGAAAAGATGCAATATGGTAGAAGATTTAATGTGCATGTAATTGGCATCTCAAAAAGAAAAGAAATGGAAGATAAGGCAGGACTGAAGAGATTTGACTAAGAAATTTCCTAAATTAATAAAAATACATCAACCTTCAGATTTGGCAAGCTTATTCTGCACATGCAATCAATTTATAGATAAAAAAATTTCATATAGCCTTTGTAAAATTACAAAAACTAATGACAAAGATAAAATACTAAGTCACTAGAAAAAGAAAACAGACTACAAGGAGTAGTAGTAGGCACTTATGAATGATTTCTATACAAACAAGGCCAATATACAGTGGAATGACATATTCTTAGTCCTAAAAGAAAATCATTATCCAAATAAAATATTAACTACTGAAAATACATGCCAACAAATGAAGTGAAACAGACATATTTTCTTTCCATAACTCAGAAAAAGGTATGTTACCTAACAGATTGTACTAAAATAAATATCATAATAAAGGATGTTGTACATCCAGAAGAAACTATAAAGGCCATGGTTGGTTGCAGATACACAGGGGAATGAAAAATGGTAAACTCAGTAAATCTGTGATCTAGTAAAACAAAAAAAGAAAAAATCAGACAAATTATTAAAAACAACATATATAATTCTATATTAACTATAGAGTATAAATTCATAAATAGTAATAAAAATCTTCATAAAGTAAAAAAATGGAAAGCAAACATTTTAAGATTTTAGTGTTGCCTGAAAAGAGAGAAAAATTGAAGATTAGTGGTAGATTTTAGTTAACCAAGGACATGTAATCTGGCTTAACACTAAAACAATATCCTTTCTCACACACCGAATATTTATTGTTTCCTTTCGTTTAATTTCTAGTGTTTTACCAGTCCTGTTTATCTTTCATAAACAATCGTACTATTTTTAATCACTAATGTGACTTTAATTAGTTTGTTTCTCTGTTTAAGTGTTCCTCGTAATATAAGACCTTTATTTTAATATAAAACAAAAAATGTGATATATGTAAAGCATAAACACTGAAAAATTAAAAAGACATATGATAAAAAACATTAGCTAAAAGAAACTGGTGTAGCTATGTTAAAATTTGAGGAAAGGTAGAATTAAGGCATTATTTAAGAGTTGCGTTTTCAAATCAAAGCTGGTTGTGTTTTCAGACAGAGATATCTTTTTTCATCCAGGAGATTTTCTGGAAATCTGTACTTTTTTTTTTTTTTTTTTAATCTTAGGAATAAAGACTTCCTTTTTCAACCTACATAATCACTGGTTCTAGAGTGTGTCTCAGGGGAGACTTGAATACAGTATGTTTCTAACACTACATTACTCAAATAATACTTCGAAACATTATTTATGCTTATATAAACTATATATATATCGTAAATCTCTGTTTATTTAGTATGTAAAGGCACACATGTTTCCTTTTCTTAAAAAATTGAAAGTAAGTTAATTTAAATATTCAAAATGACTTGTTCATTCTTAGTTATTTACCTAAATGCGAGCTTCCATGTAAGTAGTAATCATTAGACTTGCAGGTCACAGAGGAATAATACTATGAAATCACAAAAACATTTTATTCTGATTGCAATTATTAACATATATTTATTCAGTAAATGTTCTTGACTAATAAGAATATTTGCTAATTATGTCTGCACAATACAGAGTGTAGGAGGTTATTCCTTTGGGATTAAGTATCACTTTGCAAGAATGTCTTTATAGAATGAAACCTTACTGATTACTGTTCCACTAATCTCCCAAACCTATAATTTGTATTCAGTAAATGTTAATTCTATTCTCCTTTGCTTCAGTTACTTGAATAAATACTTAAGTAAAATTTTCACTACACATTGATTGTCATGAATCCCCATAGTTACATGAAATTATTAGGCTGGTACAAAAGTAATTGTGGATTCAGACTGTGCATTGTAAATCATAACTGGGCTCAAATACGTCTTTATCAATCAAAATAGGAACCATTACATCAACATATTTTTGCCAATGTGAAATAAGTGTATTCCTGAAGCATAAACATCTGTGCTTCAGGATTTGATAAATTGTAGAAAACATTATCTGCCTCCTACTGGTTGTGGAAGTGTTTTCCCCACCAAAAAAAAAAAAAAAATGTTCAGATGCTTAAAGAAGTGGTAGTTGGCTGGCAAGAGGTCAGGCAAATATGGTAGATGAGGCAAAATTTTATAGTCAAATTCATTCAACTTTTGAAGTGTTAGTTGTGTAAAGTGTGGTCAGGCATTGTCATGGAGAAGAATCAAGACCTTTCTGTTGACCAATCCCTTCTGTAGACATTGCAGTTTTCAGTGCATCTCATAGACTTCCTGAGCAGACTTCTCAGATGTAATGATTTTCCTGGGATTCAGAAAGCTGTAGTGGATCAGAACAGCAGCTGACCACCAAACAGTGATGATGACCTTTTTTGGTGCAAGTTTGGCTTTGAGAAGTGCTTTGGTGCTTCTTATCAATCCAACCACTGATAAGCTGTTGTCAGCTGTTGTATAAAATCCTGTTTTTGTCGCATATCACAATCCGATCAAAAAATGTTTCCCTGTTGTTGCACAGAATGAGAAGACTTCACTCTAAAACAATGATTTTTTTTTTTATTTTTGATCAGTTCATGAGGCATCACTTAAACTTTTTCACTTTTGCAATTTGCTTCAAATGCCAAATGACTATAGGATGGTCAACATTGAGTTCTTGGGCAAATTCTTGTGTAGCTGTAAGAGAATCAGCTTTGATGATTGCTCTCAATTGTTCATGGTCAATTTCTGATGGCCAGCTACTGGGATCCTCATCTTTGCAAAAATTCTTGTGCAAAATTTCTTAAACCATTTGCAAATGTTCTTAAACCTGTGCAAAAATTCTTAAACCATTTGCAAAAATTCTTAAACCACTCCTCCACTGTATGTTCATTAGCAGTTTCTGGGCCAAATGTCTTTGCTACTTTATGACCCATTTTGAACTCAAATTGAAAAAAATCACTCAAATTTGCTTTTTATCTAACATCATTTCTATAGTTAAAATAAACATAAACAGCAAGGGATGTCACTAAAAAAGCATAGAGTGAGAAATTCTCATTAAAATGATGTAAAACCTAACTACATATATTTATGAATGTATTCAAGTACTAAACGGCAAAGGTCAACAATGAAAAACTGCAATGACTTTTGCACCAACTTAAACATATTTATCAAAATATTTTCAGTAGTGTGCCTAGCTGACAGCATGCCTGTTGCTAAAAGTATCTGTAAGTAGTTTTCTCTCTGCCAAACAAGAGCAACTACCTGTATTGCCCATCAGTGCCTAATGCAGAGAGAGCTTGTGTTATAGGAAAATGACACTATAATTCTTAGGGCTGAATCTTTGCGTGTTTTCAACCCCATGCTCTATTTTTTTATTCTTATCCCTAAAATTCCATAACTGGTTATAGAAGTTAACTAGTCTCTGACCTCAGCTATTCTGTAGTCATTTTCCCAGGGGAAAATTTGGCTTTTTCTGGTCTTGGCACTATGAGACATGTCTGATCATGAAAGAAAGGGGAGAGGAGAGTATAATCCAAAGATAAAGATAGGAAAGACCAAATGTCAAGCTAAATAATGATGGTTTGATTATTTACTATTTCTATAAATATTCCATTAGAATTTCTTAATTAAACCTCCTCTCTGCTCCCCAAAGTTTAAGCAAAGGGCAGATAACAACAAACAAAGTATTACAGAGTGGAAATTTTCATCTGACCTTGGTGTACAAAAATGTCTTCTGATTTTTCCCTCTAATTTACAAGGTCTATGTTTAGAAATCTGGTCATTGGATGAATTCATAAAATAGCACTCTGAAAAACACAGAGCCAGTCAGTGCTTGGGCAACTTACACCAGCTCTGATCTCTGATCTAGGACAAGTACCTAAATATTTTTTCCTTAATTCAAAGTCGTTATTCTAGCTTGAAAGTATTCTTTAGTCTCCATAGCAATCCTTTGACTATTCAATAACATGATCTTACATATCTTCATATTTGTACTGAAGTAAAAGACCCTGCTACCTTCTTATTATTGAGCACTTGGAAAAAAAGAAAGGTGAAAATGTTCCAGAATAGTACCATGATTTTATAACTAAAGTACAGAAGTTTTCCAACAAAAATTCCAGTTTCTCACCTGTCAGAGCTCTGGGAAAAGACAAAATCTGGGAACAAGTTGCCATAGACATCACAGCCCTTGTTCTCTAAACAGTTTTAACATTTAACAGAAGATTTAGAGAACACAAATACTTAATACAAAAACAAACTATTCACATATATGTATGTACAAAGACTTTTATTCATTCATATATATATGAAATATACACATATGTATGCAGACTTTATATTCTGAATATGTAGCCACAGAATAGGAACATTATATAACAATAGCATATGAAACATATTGCAATTCTATTGAGGACTAGGCAGAATGAATTAACCTGGAAGTTACTGAGATCAACTGACACAAATAAGAAGGAAGAGGATTATTTTTCACACTGTTTCTAAGATTGGCAACTGCCATGTCTACTTATCATGTGTAAGTGTGTTAGACCTAATAGCTACTTAAAGTCAGACATGTGCATAATAGATATCTTGAATGACAGACTGGTTTGTATTCAGTGAATGATGAAAGTGACCAGGTGACAGTAATTAGAGAGTAGCAACATGGAGAATTATAATAATGTTGTAGTAGTAACAGAAACAGTAGTAACAGAAGATATCTCTTGCAAAAGGAAGAAAAAGTAATAGTTTGCAAGAAAAAGGGGGGTTGAGCAGGATATCAACCCAAGCTGTTACTTCAGAATGCTTCATTTTGAGAATGTGGAGTCTTCATGGGGCTAGGTTCAGTTAAGCTAGAAGGTAGGGGGAATGTTCAAGAAGAAAGCTGAGGATACAGTGCTAATTTCCTAGCCACACTTCTGGGAACACAATGGAAAGATTTGAGTAACATAGGAGGGTTGTACAGATCAGAGCAACACAACGGTAGGAATTCCCCTGTTAATAGGTGACTGTGGGATCGCAGAAATCTCCCAGTGTCCGGGTTAAATGAGCACAGACCATGGTGGGGATTGTTCTGACAGTTTCTTAGAGGGGAGTAGGTGCTAGAGTAAGGTGGTATTGGTAAGATGGTTTCCAAAAAGCCCTTCCCTCACACAGTTCAACTGAAGTTGATTGATGTCTTTAAAAGGAAAGAGCACAAAAGATGCATGTGAACGAATGAACTGGTGGTTGCAGAAGGACAACTTGAAGAGGGTGCATGGTAGTGAAGAAAGCACTGCTAGCAAATAAACTGACAACATCCAGAGACTCCAAATGCTTAAGTATAATTGAAGTGAAATAGGATGGCTTTGCAAGAGTGAGAGATAAGAAATAGTCAGATATACCTGAACCGTGAAAGGCTTATTGGTCATACCGAAGCATTTTTTTTGAGTGGCTTAATTTCACCTGTGTCTAAAATACCTTGAGGACTTGTTAAACTTGTAAAATTAAAATTTCTCTCTAGTTTAATAAGAATCTCTAGGATACAGAGCCTGAGAATCAGGTCCTTAAGGATACATGCATGTGTACTAAGTTGCTTCAGATGTGTCCAACCCTTTGCAACCCTGTGGACTGTAACTTGACAGGTTCTTCTGTCCATAGGATTCTCCAGCCAAAAATACTGGAGTGGGTTGTCACTCCAGGGGATCTTCCCAACCCAGAGATTGAACCACCATCTCATGTCTCCTGCATTTGCAGGCTGGTTCTTTACCACTAGTCCCACCTGGGAAGGCCCCTTAAGGATACAAGGAATTACAAAGGCCAAAGTTTGAAAACATGATTTTGGAACTTAATTTTGCAGACAAAAAGGAGAAAACGAAAAATACTCAAGACAAGAATATTATCATTGTCATCCTCATCATCACCATTTTAGAGTGGATTTCATATAGAAAAAACTTCTGTGTACATAAAACTGAGCACTGATTTAATATATAGTATAAGCTTTAAGTTAAAATAAAATTCAGGTATACATATTCCACTTTTATGAATTTTTCCTTTTACCAACTTTTTCAATTAACTCCCCCAGATAAAAGAGCTTCTACATATAAAAGTATTAATAGTAGTCAACTGTGGAGTTGGAATTACTAGAGAACTATTTTTTCTTTATTATTGAATTGATGTTTTCTGAACTTGGTTAGAAATCACATTATTTAAATAATTAGAATAAAAAATACATCGGACAATAAAAGTTAGAGGCAAAATGTCATCAGTCTAATGCAAACAAACACAGGAACAGCAGTACTCAAATCAGAGTGAATATTAAAGATGAAAAACTACTAAATGGGCAACAGAAAGTCAATTCATATTGATTAAACTAAAATCTAGAAATTTTGTGAGCCATCATCATATAAAAAACAAAAAAAAATCAAAGAAATCCATTTAAGTAATGCAAAAAAACAAGAAAATTGTAGTAATCCATTTAGTATAAGTAATGCTTTAATATAACTCTATTGATTACAAAAATAAAAGGTGAAAATGAAACAAGATTTAATTATATGAAAGAATTAATATATAAAGAACACTGTACTCTACAAATAGAGACTACCCATCCTCTTAGGTTGCCAAGATGTTAACCATTTATTTGCCAACCCTATTATTTAGATTCTTGGTAAGGAACAAGTTGCACACACACACACACACAATGGATAATTTGAGGAGTTTTTAAGAATGTGTAGGGAAACCACAGGGATGGTGCAATATCCAGAAACTTGTCCTAGATTCCTCAAAGGCTGAAGATAAATCTGAAAAATTCAGAGAGAAAGAGAAGGTTGTATGGAGACCCACCTCAAAGAAACTGTAAAATTTAGAAAACAGAAGGAGCTGAGGAAACAAAAACCTCAGTCATCCTCTCTTCCCTCTCTCTGCTCTCCTGAAAAGCTCACTCCCTGCTTCCCAACAGCTGAAGACAATCTGCAGCCAGTTGGCATGGGCAACAATTGGCTCAGCCTTCTAGGTCACAAGCAGTGCAGAGAGCATGGAGAGTTGATATATAAAGGAAAACCAGAAAATATCCAGCACCATCACAAAGGAAAATTCCAATATAAGGATAAAATATAAGAGACTTATCCTTTGATCATAATTATTTCAGTTTTGGCACCCCACTCCAGTACTCTTGCCTGGAAACTCCCATGGATGGAGAAGCCTGGTAGGCTGCAGTCCATGGGGTCGCTGAGAGTTGTACACAACTCAGTGACTTCACTTTCACGTTTCACTTTCATGCATTGGAGAAGGAAATGGCAACCCACTCCAGTGTTCTTGCCTGGAAAATCCCAGGGGCAGCGGAGCCTGGTGGGCTGCCATCTATGGGGTCGCACAGAGTCGGACACGACTGAAGCGACTTAGCAGCAGCAGCAGCAGCAGCAGCAGCAGCCCCCTATTTAGTTAGAAATGTCGTAGCTATTGTAGCTTACAAAGATGAAAATTTTTGTAAGGAAGTCATTAATTTTGATGTAGTGGAAGAGAAACGGCTGAATACTTATCCAGTGCTAGAGACCATGTCTGAACTGATTTTTCAGCCTCAGTTACTTGGTCAGAAAGAGAAAGGTGAGGACTAGGTCTTCGTAAAAAGGCATGAAAAAATTCCAGGCCATTTTTAGAATTTTCCTCAATTTCTTTCTGTATAAAGTAGGATCTGATAAATTGAATCCAAAATTTGGCAAATTATGATCCACTGATCCACAGTTTCAATCTAGTCTACCACTTCTATTGCAAAAAAAAAAAAAAAATTTTTGTTGGAACACAGCCAGGCTCATTCATTTCCATGATTCCTGTGGCTTATTTCATATTACAATGTCACAATTTAGTAGTTGCAACAGAAGCTATCCAAAAATACTTACATTGCATTTTAAAGACTATTCAGATACAATAAAATTCCTAAATAAAGCATGTCTAAGGATGGAACAAAATTCTGAAACAATCATGTGAGACACCCATCATACAGCATAACTTTAAATATCATAATGAATGGAGAAGGCAATGAAAACGCACTCCAGTACTCTTGCCTGGAGAATCCCAGGGATGGAGGAGCCTGGTAGGCTGCAGTCCATGGGGTCACTAAGAGTCAGACATGACTGAGTAACTTTGCTTTCAATTTTCACTTCCATGCATTGGAGAAGGAAATGGCAACCCACTCCAGTGTTCTTGCCTAGAGAATCCCAGGGACGGAGGAGCCTGGTGGGCTGCCGTCTATGGGATCACACAGAGTCGGACACGACTGAAGCAACCTAGCAGCAGCAGCAGTGACTATATAACATCCAGCTGAAGGCTAGCAGGGGGATACTCTTTCTGCCTCCTTCTGATCAGAAGCTTTCTCTATTTCCTTTATACTTTAATAAAACTTTATTACACACAAAATAAGTAAATAAATAAAAATCATAATGAAAGTTCACATAGCAAGGTAAACTCAGTTCACTTCAGTCTCTCAGTCGTGTACGACTCTTTGCGACCCCATAAATCGCAGCACGCCAGGCCTCCCTGTCCATCACCATCTCCCGGAGTTCACTCAGACTCACATCCATCGAGTCAGTGATGCCATCCAGCCATCTCATCCTCTGTTGTCCCCTTCTCCTCCTGCCCCCAATCCCTCCCAGCATCAGAGTCTTTTCCAATGCGTCAACTCTTCGCATGAGGTGGCCAAAGTACTGGAGTTTCAGCTTCAGCATCATCCCTTCCAAAGAAATCCCAGGGCTGATCTCCTTCAGAATGGACTGGTTGGATCTCCTTGCAGTCCAAGGGACTCTCAAGAGTCTTCTCCAACACCACAGTTCAAAAGCATCAATTCTTCGGCACTCAGCTTTCTTCAC
>SJYT01030245.1:779925-815379 GCA_006410635.1 Cephalophus harveyi
TTCAGAATGGACTGGTTGGATCTCCTTGCAGTCCAAGGGACTCTCAAGAGTCTTCTCCAACACCACAGTTCAAAAGCATCAATTCTTCGGCGCTCAGCCTTCTTCACAGTCCAACTCTCACAGCCATACATGACCAAAGGAAAAACTATAGCCTTGACTAGATGGACCTTTGTTGGCAAAGTGATATAGACAGATTCAAAGTTCCTGATGACAAATGGGTAAATATCACTAATTCAGATTTTGAGTGCTTTTTGTACAAGATACTAGGATGGAAAATTGATGTATTAAGAACAAATTCTCATACTACCCATGTCACTCATCCAAAACAACAAAATGGAAATTATTCTGACCATTATAAAGTTTATTTCAGGGACTAATCAAATATTAATAAACTAAGTTCATGAAGAAAATAAAATGTTAGAGAGTTCTTTCATAATAGTGGAGTTGCACTGGAAACTGGGCCACTGTTGAATTTTATTTTACTTTTTGCTATTCCCAGGGTAGCAGTATGCCAGATTTATAATGATGGAATCATATTATGTAACAGGATGCTTGTCATTAGATTTATCTATAAAGTGAGTCTATGCTTTATGGAATAATGTATAGTTAAATCCCACTTGTATAGAAAGTGATATACTTTAAAGGACATTTTTTTCCTGTAGTGCATGACATTTTTGAAATTCTAACTATTACAACCAAATAAAAGACTTTTTTGGATAGAAAACAACCAGTTCACAGCAGAATCTTGGAAATTAAAAAAGAATAAGTATACCTAAGATTTATGTTACAGGTTTCTAGGTAAACCAAAAAATTTTATCAATAGCTTATGACAATATTCACTATGCTATCACAAAATTCATTAAGCAGATTTCTTATTCTACCATGTGTTTTTGAAGTTCTGGAATAAATCTTTAAAATTACATATTATGAATGCTTGTAGAAAGCCTCTGTTGCTCCTCCACCCCCTAATTTCTCCCCCAAATTACTCCAAAAGTAACAGTGGTAGTTGTTTTAAGTTATTCTCTGAGTTATTTTTTATATTTCATCACAGAAGCATGTTTTAGGTATTATAGTCTATATATACGGAGAAGGCAATGGCACCCCACTCTAGTACTCTTGCCTGGAAAATCCCATGGACAGAGGAGTCTGGTAGGCTGCAGTCCATCGGGTCGCGAAGAGTCAGACACGACTGAGCGACTTCACTTTCACTTTTCACTTTCATGCATTGGAGAAGGAAATGGCAACCCACTCCAGTGTTCTTGCCTGGAGAATCCCAGGGACAGGGGAGCCTGGTGGGCCGCCGTCTATGGGGTGAGACGGACGCAAGGGGCACAGAGTCGGACACAGCTGAAGCGACTTAGCAGCAGTCTATATATATATATATTATATCTTGCTCTTTTCACTTAACATGTTTTAAAAATTCATTTGTTGTAGTATGGTAGCTCCAGTTCACTCTGCAAATTTTGTTTTTCATTTTCATCTACCATTTTTGGATGCCAATTCTTCTAGTTTTTACCAAATCATCTCTGAAAAGTTTCCTTTACCTTTTCATTGAGTGCATTGTGATACTCTTACTCCAGCAGTAACCATGGAAACAGAATAGTGTTTTTTTTTTTTAAGCATAAAAGAGGTCAAGTAAATGTTCTTAAACAAGCAAATATAATCAGCCCGTTTACCATTTAAATCTCTTTACGAGTACTGAAAAATCACTATCATCACTCTGAATATTAAGAGGTCACTAGCACGTGATTTTGTAATGGTAATTACAGTATTATGTGAAACAGAGATATCACCTAATGCTTTCATCAATAAATATCAAAATTTTTTTAAAAATTGAATATTTCTAATGCACCAAACACAAGAACTATGGTAATTCATCTTCTTTGTTATAGAAAATAAACTTTTATCTGTTCTATTTTTGAATAAAGTGAAAAGAAAGTGAAGTCACTCAGTCGTGTCCAACTCTTTGAAACCCCATGGACTGTAGCCTACCAGGCTCTTCCATCCATGAGATTCTCCAGGCAAGAGTACTGGAGTGGGTTGCCATTTCCTTCTCCAGGAGATCTTCCCAACCCAGGGACTGAACCTGGGTCTCCCATGTTGTAGGCAGACACTTTACCTACTCAGCCACCAGGGAAGTCATAAGTGCTTTGCTGGACCAGCCAAGGTCAGAGAAACCCCAGTAAGATGGTAGGCACCGGAGCAGCTGTGAGGAGACACCTCACGTCCAAGGGCCAAGGAGAAGCCCCAGCAAGACGATAGGAGGGGCAAATTCACGTTTAGAATCAAACCCCATCCCCACCAGAGATGCTCAGAGGGCTCAAACAAGCCTTGTGCACACAAGGACCCAGGGACCCCACAGACACTGAGACGGAACTGTGTTTGAGCATTTCCTGTGGAGGCACAGGCCAGCAGTGGTCTGCCACAGGGACAGGGGCTCTGGCTATGAGTATGGCATAAGTCCTCTTGGAGGAGGTTGCCATTAACCCCACCATAGAGGTGCTAGAATTTACATAGGACTGGGGAAAGGACTCTTGGGGGGCACAACAGAACCTTCTGCACCAGGAATCAGGAGAAAGGCACAGTCCCCACAGGAGACTTGCCTGTGGGTGTTCAGGAGCCTCCGGGGAAGGCGTGGGTCAGTGGTAGCCTGCTGCAGGGTTGGGGGCAAGGACTGTAGCAGTACATGCATGGGATCCTTTGAGGAAGGTCACCATTATCTTGATTACCTCCACCACAGTTTGGCCCCAGGTCAATAGCAGGAAGGGAACACAGCTCCACCCATCAACAGAAAATTGGATTGAAGATTACTGAGCATGGCCCTGCTCATCAAAACAAGACCCACTATCCTCCTCAGTCAGTCTATCCCATCAGGAAGCTTTCATAAGCCTCCTATCCTTCTCCATCAGAGGGCAGACAGACTGAAAGCCACAATCACAGAAAACCAACCAATATAATCACATGGACCACAACCTTGTCTAACTCATTGAAACTATGACCCATGCCACTGGGCCATGGTGGAGAGTTCTGACAAAATGTGGTCCACTGGAGAAAGGAATGGCAAACCACTTCAGTATTCCTGCATTAAGAACCCCATGAATAGTATGAAAAGGCAAAGAGATAGGACACTGAAAGATGAACTCCCCAGGTTTTTAGGTGCCCAATATGCTACTGGAGATCAGTGGAAAAATAACTCCAGAAAGAATGAAGAGACAGAGCCAAAGCAAAAATATCATCCAGTTGTGCATGTGACTGGTAATAGAAGTAAGGTCTGATGCTGTAAAGAGCAATATTGCATAGGAACCTGGAATGTTAGGTCCATGAATCAAGGCAAATTTGAAGTGGTCAAAAGGAGATGGCAAAAGTGAACATCAACATTTTAGAAATCACTGAACTAAAATGGACTGGAATGGGTGAATTTAACTCAGATGATCATTATATCTACTATTGTGGGCAAGAATCCCATAGAAGAAATGGAGTAGCCATCATAGTCAACAAAAGAGTCCAAAATGCAGTACTTGGATGCAATCTCAAAAACAACAGAATGATCTCTGTTTGTTTCAAAGGCAAACCATTCAATATCATGGTAATCCAAGCCTATGCCCCAAACAGTAATGCTAAAGAAGCTGAAGCTGAACGGTTCTATGAAGACCTACAAGACCTTGAGAACTAACACCCAAAAAAGATGTCCTTTTCATTATAGGGGACTGGAATGCTAAGGTAAGAAGTCAAGAGCTACCTGGACTAACAGGCAAATTTGGCCTTGGAGTACAGAATGAAGCAGGGGAAAAGCCAATAGAGTTCTGCCAAGGAAATGCACTGGTCATAGCAAACACACTCTTCCAACAATGCAAGAGAAAACTATACACTCAGACATCACCAGATGGTCAACACCGAAATCAGATTGATTATATTCTATGCAGCCAAAGATGGAGAAGCTCTATGCATTCAGCAAAAACAAGACCGGAAGCTGACTGTGGCTCAGATCATGAACTCCTTATTGCCAAATTCAAACTTAAGTTGAAGAAAGTAGGCAAAACCACTAGAGCATTCAGGTATGACCTAAATCAAATCCCTAACGATTATACAGTGGAAGTGAGAAATAGATTTAAGGGACTAGATCTGATAGAGTGCCTGATGAAGTATCGATGGAGGTTCATGACATTGTACAAGAGACAGGGAGCTACACCATCCACAAGAAAAATAAATGTAAAAAAGCAAAATGGCTGTCTGGGGAGGCCTTACAAATAGCTGTGTAAAGAAGAGAAGCCAGAAACAAAGGACACAAGGAAAGACATACTCATTTGAATGCAGAGTTCCAAAGAAGAGCAAGGAGAGATAAGAAAGCCTTCCTCAGTGATCAGTGCAAAGAAATCGAGCAAAACAATAGAATGGGAAAGACTAATGATCTCTTCAAGAAAATTAGAGATACCAAGGGAACATTTCATGCAAAGACAGGCTTAATAAAGGACAAAAATGGTATAGACCTAACAGAAGCAGAAGATATTAACAAGAGGTGTTAGGAATACACAGAAGAACTGTACAAAAAAGATCTTTATAACTCAGATAATCATGATGGTGTGATCACTCACCTAGAGCCAGACATCCTGGAATGTGAAGTCAAGTGGGCCTTTGGAAGCATCACTATGAACAAAGCTATTAGAGGTGATGGAATTCCAGTTGAGCTATTCCATATCCTAAAAGATGATGCTGTGAAAGTGCTGCACTCAATATGTCAGCAAATTTGGAAAACTCAGCAGTGGCCACAGATCTGGAAAAGATCAGTTTTCATTCCAATCCCAAAGAAAGGCAATGCCAAAGAATGCTCAAACTACTGCACAACTGCACTTATCTCACACACTAGCAAAGTAATGTTCAAAATTCTCCAAGCCAGGCTTCAACAGTACGGGAACCGTGAACTTCCAGATGTTCAAGCTGGATTTAGAAAAGGCAGAGGAACCAGAGATCAAATTGCCAACATCCACTGGATCATCAGAAGAGCAAGGGAGTTCCAGAAAAAAATATATATTTCTGTTTTATTTACTATGCCAATACCTTTGACTGTGTGGATCACAATAAATTGTGGAAAATTCTGAAAGAGATGGAAATACCAAACCACTTGACCTGCCTCTTGAGAAATCAGTATGCAGATCAGGAAGCAACAGTTAGGACTGGACATGGAACAACAGACTGGTTCCAATTAGGAAAAGGAGTACGTCAAGGCTGTGTATTGTCCCCCTGCTTATTTAATTTATATGCAGAGCTCATCATGAGAAACGCTGGGCTGGGTGAAACAGAAACTGATCCAAGGAATCAAAATTGCCTGGAGAAATATCAGTAACCTCAGATATGCAGATGACTCCACCCTTATGGCAGAAATTGAAGAAGAACTAAAGAGCCTCTTGATGAAAGTGAAAGAAGAGAGTGAAAACGTTGGCTTAAAGCTCAACATTCAGAAAACAAAGATCATGGCATCCGGATCCATCACTTCATGGCAAATAGATGGCAAAACAATAGAAACAGTGTCAGACTTTATTTTTGGGCTCCAAAATCACTGCAGATGGTGACTGGAGCCATGAAATTAAAAGACGCTTGCTCCTTAGAAGGAAAGTTATGACCAACCTAGATAGCATTTTGAAAAGCAGAGACATTACTTTGCCTACTAAGGTCTGTCTAGTCAATGCTATGGTTTTTCCAGTAGTCATGTACAGATGTAAGAGTTGGACTATAAAGAAAGCTGAGCACCGAGGAATTGATGCTTTTGAACTGTGATGTTGAAGAGTCTTGAGAGTCCTTTGGACTGCAAGGAGATCCAACCAATCCATCCTAAAGGAAATCAGTCCTTAATGTTCACTGGAAGGACTGATGTTGAAGCTGAAACTCCAATACTTTGGCCACCTGATGCTAAGAGCTGACTCATTTGAAAAGACCCTGATGCTGAGAAAGATTGAAGGTGAGAGGAGAAGAGCCTATCCATCACCGACTCAATGGACATGAGTTTGAATAATCCGCGGGAGCTGGTGATGGATAGGGAGGTCTGGCGTGCTGCAGTCCATGGGGTTGCAAAGAGTCAGACACGCCTGAGCGGCTGTACTGAACTGAAGTGATTTTTTAATATGTTTATTTTGTTTTGTTAACTTCCTTGCAATGCTAATATGATTTATCTATTAAATATTAAAGCCAAATATTATCTTATTAAATAATACATTCTAGTATTCCCAGGTCAAATGCTTTAGCAAGTTATTGCCCAATTATTGAAGCTCTAACTCTAATCAGATAACTAAGGATTATTGATTGTATCCAAGTTTTCTTTCATCTTTCGTTGAATTAAAAATGTTTGAATCTCCAGTCAGTGTAGAAGGTTTTTGACAAAGCAGTGGCATATATGACTGAATTTGCAAAACAAAATCTAAAGTAAAGTTTATGTTACTGATTTATCACTGGGTGTCCATATTGGAATTTTGGCACTTTAGATGAATTTGAAATATTCATATGCTGAATCTTTAAATTGCTGAGATGGCAACAATTGACTCATGGATAGTTGAGTTCTACACAATAGGTGGCTGTAATTGGCGCAGGTATTAAGGATCTTTTGTGCTTGAGTTAAGGAAAGAGAAAACTGATCCATTCAGAGGAGCACTGTTGTTGTCCCGTCACTAAGTCATACTTTGTGTGCTAACTTGCTTTAGTCATGTCTGACTCTTTGCAGCCCCTATGGACTGTAGCCATCCGGGCTCCCCTGTGCATAGCATTCTCCAGGAAAGAATATTTAAGTGGGTTGTCATTCACTTCTCCAGGGAAATTTTCCCAACCCAGGCATTGAACCCATGTCTGTTACATCTCCTGCATTGGCAGGTGAGTTCTTTACCACTAGCGCCACCAGGAAAGCTGCTAAGTCATAAATCAACATAAAGGAATAAACAATACATGTCATGAAGTAGACAAAATTTCCCTTGATTTGCCTTGTTGATTCTTGGTTAACGAAATCATTGATAATCCTCAAATGGTATATTACATTTTAACATTGGTTTATAGAAGAGGAAAATGAAACACCTCCAACATTAACAATAAATTCAACCCATAGTACATAAATTCTCTAATGGAAGAATTTGAGGTTTTAAGGTATCACTGAGGCAGGACATTTGAAGAAAGAAGCATTTGCTTAACTTTCCTTTGATTAAAAGTCACAGCTTATTGACCCTTTCGGCTGTTTTGAGTTCCTGGCCAAATTGTCATTAGGAAGAATCCTGTAAAATAGCATATGGCTTAAAATTTCTGGACTATTGAATTTTTCCTTTCTCAGTACAACTGTTATTCTTCTATTCATGTCTTTTTATTATATAAAAAAATCTCTGCACAGTCTGTGAAGATGTGAGCATAGCCTAGGTGCAAATAAATACAAGAGGCAACAAGAATCCTGTAAAATAGCATATGGCTTAAAATTTCTGGACTATTGAATTTTTCCTTTCTCAGTACAACTGTTATTCTTCTATTCATGTCTTTTTATTATATAAAAAAATCTCTGCACAGTCTGTGAAGATGTGAGCATAGCCTAGGTGCAAATAAATACAAGAGGCAACTATAGTTGGTTTAGGTCTTGATAGGAAGAAATCATCTTCTTATCAGGACCTTACCCAAAGAAATCTCTTAGGAATTCTTATCCACTTGAACTGGAAAAGCATAAGAGTTAGTTTATATATGAATGAGGTTATTCTATTTGGATCTTAGAGATCTGAAAAATCCAGCAATTTAGGGTCAATGGTCAAGAAGGTCTTAGAAGTTACAAGATGGTCAAGTTCAATTATGCTTTGTGTCATTGAAGCTCTGCGGTAGGCTAGGATGGGGAGAAGTGGAGTATTAAGCAAATTACATCACTGCCTGCAGGTATCAGAATGTAGCCATAGTGTCGGTTCAGTTCAGTTCAGTTCAGTTGCTCAGTCGTGTCCGACTCTTTGCAACCCCATGAATCGGTTAGGGGACTGTTTTCAGAGAAAGTGTCTCTGAGGGATCAGGGAAAGCAAGTAAATGGATTAGTGTGTGTGTGCAGGGTAAGTGACTTCAGTAGTGTTTGACTCTGCGATACTGTGGACTGTAGCCCGCCAGGCTCTTCTGTCTATGGGATTCTCCAGGCAAGAATATTAGAGTGGATTGCCATTCCCTCTTCCAGGGAATCTTCCTATTTAAGCCACAAATGAATGAGTTCCTGAATGTAAGTCCAAGCCCATTTGTTCACCAACAGAATAAGGCCAACAATGAATACCTTATAGTTCCCATGCCTCAGGACAAGCCCTATTCTAATGCCTAGGGTTTTAGTCTAGGTTCCTTCTTAAAACATCATTTGAAATAACAAGGATCTACTGCATAGCAACTATCTTGTAATAACCTATAATGGAAAAAAATCTGAAAAAAATACACACATTGTGCATGCATGCTCAGTTGGGTCCAACTCTTTATAACCCCATGGACCATGCCAGGCTCTGTTGTCCACGGAATTTTCCAAGCAATAATACTGGAATAGGTTGCCTTTTCCTACTTGAGGGGACTCTTCACTACCTAGGGATAAAACCCATGTTTCCTGTGACTTCTACATTGGCAGGAGGATTCTTTACCTTGCACCACCTGGGAAGGCCACGCGCACGTGCGCACACACACACACATACACACACATACACACACACACACACATACATATAAAAGAATCATTTTGCTCTACACATAAAGCTAACACAGCATTATAAATCAGCTGTACTTCAATTGAAAAAAATTATTTGAACACATTAAAAGCTAGGCTAGAAACTGGTTATGTAATAGTAAACAGGATATAGTTCCTTCCTTTCAAAATTTATACTCTACTGGAATGTACTGACAAGAATATAGACAATAAAAATATAGAGTATCAAGAGTACCAATTGGGAAAGTTATATACTGTGATGATGGTGTGAATAAGATCAGATTAAGACCTGATGGTGTTGGAGAGATCAGAAAGGATTCCTAAATAGACTGAAGTCTAAGCTAAGTCCTAAAGAATGGGCAGGAGCATCAAGTCTAACGCATGAGTCAGTTTTGTTGAATAAGCAGAAAGTGCCACTTCCAGATGCAGGGGTTCAGAATTAACCTCCCTAAAATGTGTCACTTGCATGAAGGTTATTTTGAGCTAAAAGAAGTCAAGATGCTTCAGCTTCAAGAGAGACCATTGCCCTCCCTTAACTACCTAGAAGAATTTAAATTGGGAATTTTTCCCAGAAAGAAGTTACTTACCTAAAGTGACCCCCTCTATACAACAAGGCAAGCATCTGCTTACCAGATATTTACTCTTCTTATTGACCTATAATGACCCTCCTGTTCTTGGAAGCCCTGTGCCCCCATTCCTTTCCTTAACTCTGAATGGCATGTATATTTCATTTAACTTTTCTGTCTCTGAACCTCTCATGTATGTGGCGACTCTGACGCTCCATATATGTGGAATTCCTGCAGATATGAAGTGAATTTCATTTTCTCCTGTTAGTCTATCTCATGTCAGTTTAATTCTGAGACTAGTCTGAAAAATCTAGAAGCATAGAAGAAAGTTTTTTCCTCCTTAACACAAACCAATAAATTATAAGACAGTCATTTAAAACGTGTGGCCTTTCATTTGTGGAACTACCCAGTGCTAGGGCACATGACTTGATGAACTGAATATGAACTCTTCTCCTGAATATATTTGCCTCCTTGGTCAAATTCTCCTGTGCTGAGCACAGCCTGTGACCTAGGTTGGCCTTATCAAGGTGACGAAAAATTAGAGGAGAGAGCAGAGGAAAGGAGGAGCTCAAAGCTTAAGATTATGGCTCTAGAAAATGGAAATCTGAGAGAAAATCAGCCTAATTTGAATGAAACATTTCTAGAATTGTCCTCTCAGACCATGACAGCCTGAGAGTCCCTGCCTCGATGAGCTGCACAGAAGGTACCTGCAGAGAGACACTCCACACATGTGAGCATTTGCCAGCAAAGAAATTGGACTCGCTAGGCATGAGCTTCCTGGAGTGACTCTACATGTCCTTTTACCCGTTAAGATTGTGTAACATGGTTTCACAACAGCAAATCAAAGTAAGGCTGCTGACGTTCCTACAGTTACAATAGAAGTGAAATAGCTTAATTAGTAAAACATTAACTGGCAGGATTCCTATAAGTAAAAACGTACATATTTAAGGCGGCTTATTGTAACATTTATACCATTTATTTTATAATATACTAATTCGAATGTAAAAGTGAATGTAAATTGCCAGAAATTAACATGCAATGTGTAGAAAAGTCCTTTTATCCTCTGCAACTGTAGCATTTGGCAGATTCAGGAATAAATAATCTTTTGTGGCAAGGGTATGCCTTATCAAACATATGCAGATCAGCACTAATTAATGCTAATTAAGGTTTCCTGTCTATCTAGTTGGAAAAACGTCCAAATGTTATGAAATCCAGTTAGTATGCCTATTACGCTAATTGTTTTATATGGGGTGGTTCTTAATTAAAATATGTAAATTGACCTTAATTGCTATATACTAATGGGGGTTCATGTTATCTCACTAAAAGTGACAAGATGGTGAGGAGGGGTACTTAAATGACTAATTCTGATAAATCCTTAACTAAATGACCTTTACTCAAAATTAATTTTAATTGGAAGTTGGCTAAAGAAACATTTTTCTTCTTTGTTTCATTTTAGTTTTTTGTAATGTAAGAATGTTCCTCTTCTTTGTTAATACAGCTTTAGAAGCAGTTATGGATTGTTAATTACACTTAACAAGCAAGTTAATTTGACTGTTTACTGTTTATAGTTATCAGGAAGTTATTGATATCCTCATTTCCGTTTTGGGAAAAATTGGTTCTTATTGAATGTAAATTTATAGTTAGAATCATATAGGTAAGTCAACCTAGTTTGTTAGAATGTGTTTTAAAGTGTGATGAGTCAGTGGTGCTAATATATACTCTAGCTGATTTATATTGAAATTACTTTTTAGAAAAAAAAAATTTTCTTTGCAAACATTAACTCTTATATGAGTTAAAATCTCACTAATGATACTTAGATTAAATAGACTGAAATAATATTTTGACATTTTTCTTGATGTGTTTTTGTTTATTATTTAATTGCAAACAAATTAAAATGTATATGCCACAAACCAATGTAAATGAATTTATGTATTTTTTCCACCATCCTAACCTTTCAATTATAGGAAGTAATTTAAATAAAGCTAACAAATATTATATTTTACTTTTTCATTAAGTAGTTTATGTTCAACTGTAATTTAAAATATATTAAAAATGTGAGAACAGGACTTGGTAGAATGCTGTCATATGGAAATGAGCATAGAATGAAGATAACAGTTTTTCTTTGTAGAAAGGAGACCCAATATCTTTACTCTTTCAACAGGATATAGTGACAAATGTTTCACCCAGAATCATCCGGGGGACCACCTCTGGCCCCATGTATGGCCCTGGACAAAGCTCTTTCCTGAATATTGAGCTCATCAGTGAAAAAACGGCTGCATATTGGTGTCAAAGTGTCACTGAACTAAAAGCCGACTTTCCAGACAATGTAAGTGTGATTTAACGCCTAAAACAAAAGAATTGGCATAAGTTGGTGAATGTTTATTTAAACATCCAATTCATAGGCTTATAAATATTAATGTGTATAATATATTTTATTAAAGAATCTGCCAGTTGCTTTGCTGATGCATAGAAAGATAAAAAAGAAAGAAATGCTAAAGAACTCATAAAAATCCACACAATGTAAGGCTTTGTTATAAATGGGTGCCATGTAGATGAAAGAAGTATCTATATAAGCACGAGGAAGAGAAATGAAATACTCATTTTATTGAGTTGGTTTTCACTGTATATGGCTAGTATTTATGAAGGTGATGACCTTAGGAAGAAATTGCAGACTGTAAATCATTTTAAATATAAAGCTGAAGCAGATGCAGAATTTCTTATGTAGTTTATATTTTTCAGTGGGAAATAACTTACCAAATATTTTAACACCTTTATTCTCAATGAGCAAACTAGTTTTTATAAAACCTTTTTTCCTTCTAAAGTACTATATACAAATATTACAGTCAAATCAGGCTTACAGATAGTATTTCACTTCTTTGTGGATTTTTAGATATTGCCTGTGGGTTTTTTTTTAGTCCACAGTATTTTTCTCTTCAATATTGGTTAGGATTGTCCTTAATGCCATTCATTCATTCTCCTCCTTGTCCCCTAGCACCTTTCACTGTGCACACACATGCACCCACACACACATTTCTCTCTGTTTCTGTCTGTCTCTCAATGAGCTGGTGGTGAATTGATGTTGAGGTTTGGGGCAATGTTTGCATTGTAAAAAGATTTTTCTGCGATGATCTTTTAGAGATAAATGAGAAGACTTCAAATATTCTAATAATAATAATAAATAATTTAAAATCCAATGAAATATGTGGACGTTTGCCCACAAATTGATAAAACAGAAAATTTTACAAAGGGACTTCAGCTATCACACATTTGCCTAGCTCATCAGGTTTATTTTTCTGTTTTAGAAAGCTCTAATTGTTTCCAAATTCTCCCTTATCTTAAAACAAAATATAATCACATAAGATACAATTTATCTTCCTCAGTTCAACCCTTCAGATGTGAAAGAAACTATATAAAGGCCATCTGAAATCAATAGCTTCTGCTTATTAGGAATTTTTTAATTTTGGAGCTTGATGTTGCAATTATCAGTTTGAGCATTATGCAATCAACTCTAGTAACAATTTTGTTGGACTATTTGTATTTTAAAGACTCCACATGTTTTGGAAACCTCTTCTTATAGTGCCAAGGACAAAAGTGGTCAACCATAAAAATAATTATAAATATATTTAAAAACATAGTCTACAGTTTTATAAAATAAAATAATAATGGTAATAAGTAAGTGAGTATGCATGCTTAGTTGGTTCAGTCATGTTTGACTCTTTGTGACACTATGACCCTATGTAAGAATGAGCACTTATATAATAATCACTCTGTACTAGATATGGTTATAAATGCTTTATATATTTTAATACTCATTTGATTTTCTGATAGTTTTATAAGATAGGTAGTACTATTTCCCCCATTTCACAGATGAGGAAACTGAGGCATGTGGCATTAGGTAGCATGCTTAAGGCTCACAGCTGTTATATGGTGATGCCAAAATTTGAATTTGAAATTTGATTTTAGCAACCATGCCCTTTCTAGTAATAGTGTTCAATAGTATACTTGCTTATATGCAATATCATTTCAGGTCCTCTTAAAAACTCAATATTACTTATTTAATGCAAAATAAGGATAGTATGAAATATTCCTTCAATAGTATTTAAATGAGTCAGTGTAATAAAAAAAACCCTTTTCTGGACAATAACTCCTATTAATAACTTGTCTTAAAGCTCATCTGATACTTTCTACCCTCTCTTGAGCAGGAATAAGATGTTATAATAATGGTCTCTAAGAAAGTTAAGACAAAACCCTTGCTTTGTGATTCTACAGTCAAGTAGAAAGATGCATTTAAATGTTCTTTTCAATTTCCTTGGAAACAATTTTCTTCTCCTATAATGCTGCTTCTTCTGAGAAAACAATACATGCTTTTCTTATTTCTAATTCTTTCACCATTTATATTTCACTCATTATTCTTTTTCTGTATTCTTAGAACTAATTTCTAACATTTTTACTCCCCATATTAAAGTTAACATTTTAAATACAATTAAAATGGCATTCCCATTTGAACTCATGGAAATAATGCGTGTGCACCTAGATATTGCCATGCTGAGAGTAGAGTATCCCCCACTGTTTTAGAATTACTCTGATGCCAAGCCCAATGAGCTGAATGAAAGAAGGTGACCCTTCATTTTCCAAGTTTAATTATCACTCTCACTGGAGTTTTCCCACATCATTCTCAAGTGCGTGGCTGTCACCTTTAATGACAGGGATTGGATAATTCAACCCACTGTGGCAGCTTCTAACCAAGGACTAACTTTTTTGAAAAAGAAATTGTGTTGGGGAGCTTATAGGTCAGCTAACACCCATAGCCAGTATCTCTATTTCCAAAGACAGTAGGCACCAGTTGACCGTGGACTGGAGGAGAGAGCAGGAAGAACATCTTCAATGTAAAGATGAAATGTCTTGTAAGGGGGCTTGTTTCTTAACTGTCACAGAATTATACCAAAGCCTACACTTACATGGGGTTCCCTGGTGGCACGGTGGTAAAGAATCCACCTGCCAAAGCAGGAAGCACAAGAGACATGGGTTTGATCCCTGGGTCAAAAAGATCCCCTGTAGTAGGAAATGGCAACCCACTCTGGTATTCTTTCCTGGAAAATTCCATGGACAGGGGAGCCTGGCGGGCTATAGTCCATGAGGTCACAAAGAGTTAGACATGACTGAGCGAATGAGCACCCACACCCACACACACCCACACATACACATACACACACATACTAGATTTCTTCTTGGCTTTCAAGATTTCCTTTTGTTTATCTGTGAGTTAAATTTGGCACACTGATAATTGTATCAATCAATCTATTACTAAGGGTTTTTTTTCCCCTAAGCTGAGATTTTTGCAATGCTTATTATGAAATGTATAATTAAGGCTTACAGAAATCAATTTTAAGTGAATCCTTTCATTCTCACTACAAAAACCTTAGAAATCATATATTTTAGGCTTACAAAAAATTTTACCAACAAATATCTGCTGCATTTTGTCTGAAGGCACTGAATTAGGAAGCAAAGACTGACATTTTCTATTGTTTGTGGCAGTTAGAGTGAGAGTGAGGCAAAAGGTAAGCATTTATCACTGAATCGGCTGGTGAAGGTAGAAAAGGGAATGATGGCTTGGTTAGAGAAATTAATAAAGGAAGAACAGTGGTATGTACTACTTCTATTATAAGATATGTCATTTCTACTGAAGCCCTTTCTCAGTTTATTACTGAAAGAGCAGCACTGCACACATTATGTTCAAAATGACTCAAGTTGCCCTTCGTCAGAATTCTGAAGATGCATTCCTGATTAGTAGCCTCTAAATACCGAGTTCTTAAGTTTGTGTGGGTGCCATGACCTCTGTAGGCACCCTGGTGAAACCTAAAAGCCCATTTCAGAATACAATTTTGAGTCCATAAAACAAAATTTGCAAGGTAATAAAATATTCCCTTTATATTAAAGTGAAATTCTTGAATTATTTTTAAAAATATTAGTAATATATATTACTCTTTAGTAAGAGACTAAAAATACAATTTAATGGGAGATCTAATACCTACTGCAGTCTCGATGTAATGGTGACTTCAAGTGATAACTTGAGCTGTCTGCAGCAACTCTACAACTCAATAGGATTCTATGTGGTTTCCTTTGGTGCAAAGTCACAGGTATTGATAGTGTTACACTGGTTTGTTGCTTCATGATAGAGGAAATGATACATTTGAATGCGAGTCTTGGGGAAAATAAAGATCTAAATTTTTTTCCATCCAAGTTCATGAATTTACTATTTTCTATCAAGAGTTCTAAGAACTTCAGATTAAGAATGTATGTCTTGCATTTCCTAATTCTAGTTGCCTATTAGGATCTCCAGGAGACAGTGTTCATTGCAGCACTGTTTACAACAACCAGGACATGGAAGCAACCTGTGTCCATCTACAGATGAATGAATAAAGACAATATAGTACATATATACCATGGAATATTACTCAGCCCTAAAAACGATTGAGTTTGAGTCAGTTGTAGTGAGGTGGATGAATCTAAAGCCTGTTATGCAGGGTGAAATCAGTCAGAAAGAGAAAAACAAATATTGCATATTAATTAGTATTTATGGAAACTAGAAAATTAGCAGTGATGAACCTGTTTGCAGGGAAGAAATGGAAATGTAGACACAGAGAATGGACTCATGGACACAGTGGGGAAAGGAGAGGGAAGGATGAACTTAGAAAGTAGCATTCACATATATACACTGTGCTGTGCTGTGCCTAGTCGCTCAGTCATGTTCAACTCTCTGCAACCCTTTGGACTCTAGCCAGCTAGGCTCATCTGTCCACAGGGATTCTCCAGGCAAGAATACTGGAGTGAGTTGGGTTGAAGACATGGGTGGGAGTAGGAGTGTGTGTGTGTGTGTGTATATACATATATATCTAAATATATAATTATGGCTGATTTGTGGTTTTGTACAGGAAATCAATACAATATTGTAAAGCAATTATCCTCCAATTAAAAGATAAATTAAAAAGCACAGTATGTTCTAGGAAATTTATAATCAGAACATGAATCTGAGATGTGTCCTAGTTAAGCTGATACACTTGTAAGGAAAAATTAAAGAATTCTTTAGGCATCCAGGCAACAAGATACTATCAAAGGGGAAAGAGAGTGATAAAAATTCTCAATATTAAAAATACTCCAGATATTAAATTAAAAAAAGAAATAGAAGTTCAGCACCAAGTCTTAGCTTGACTGAGACGATGTGACAAATACGATGATGTGACAAAAACGATGATGTGACGGAATGATGACTCAGTTACCACTTTCATTGTGGGTGAACTTAACTTCACCAAGAAACGAAGTCCAGCCTCTTAGGAAAAAGAAAGTCACTGAATAAATATTTAGCATTACAGACTTAAAAGTAAAGCCCTACCACACTGTCTTGTTTTAGACCACTTTAGCAAGTTGTTAGAAGGGATGCTTGCTGCCTGCCTAGACAGTGTTCAACCTCAACTCAGAAAGATGCTACAGGTTTCAAACAAGACCCTCTGGCCTGGTGTTTGCAGAGAGAGTTTTGGAGAGCCTCCCACAACTGAGCCATAGAAATCAGCCTGTCCCTTCATCCAGAGCCCCTTCCAAGTGTCTGGGAAGAATGAAGGGTTTAAACTGTACCCCCTCTGTTGATAGATCGTGTCAGGGGTTTAATGGGTGTGCAGTTCCCCATGCCTCCCTCACTTTCATGCTCTCTGCCTCCCCTTCTCAGATCCCATGTCAAGAGAAGCCTCCCTGTTTCCTCTGGGGTTTGGCCAGGTCCTCTGCTGTGGTCAGAAGTTTTTCAGTCCTCATGACACTGATCACGGTGGTCTGTCGACATTTGTGCTGTTTATCAATGTCTGCCTCCCAACAAAGGAGAACTACTAAGTCAGGGGTTTTTCTGGCTCTTAGCACACACCTGATGTGTTGGACTTCTAGGAAATTATATCTATATATTAATAAAATGGTCACATCGTTTGATCATCTTAAGTCATAAGTTCAGTCTTTAAGACTAGCCTCAGCATTAATATATGATATTGTTTCTCTCTCTCAGACTTGCTTTACTCTTTATGACCTGCTCTAGGACCAAAGACTCAAGGTTTCAACACTATGTCAAAGTTTGTATCTTTTTCAGATGTATTTTCTATAACATTAACTTGTTAATTTTGAAAATATTTATGTGCTTTGCAGATGATCCATGTTGGAAAGGAAGAAGGAAATGAAATAAAAATGATTCAGTGTTTTTTTTTTTTTAAAAAAAAAGAATCTCTGGGAGAGTTAGGCCCTATACTAGTTCAATCATTTCAGTAATTCTGGCATAGATAAAGTGAATAGATATCTATGTGTATGTATATGTAAGTATGTATATAGATACATATTTGTGTGTGTTTAAAGTTCCTCAATTAATTGTACTACATATATAATCAATATCACTCATGAACTTTGCATACATCCTTAAATATTTATAAAACTCCTAAACCAGAACTATTTATTGGGAGCTGTTTATTTGTGCCAGGAACTGTACTAAGGGCTTTATGCATCAGTGAAACAAAGATTTCCTCCATTTTACAGATGAGGGAACTGACATTAGAGATATTGCTTTAACTGTCCAGATCACAGAGTTAGTAAGTTAATGCATTGAAACTGGAAATCATCCTATTATACCATGCAGCGGGTTCCATTTGACTATAAAGAACCTGAGGAATTAAGAACATAATGTGTTACAATCCTCCCTTGCTGATACGGGCCAAATAGATTGAGCTTTCTCAACTGCAGACTCCCAAAAACAATTAAAAACCCCAAATCTTTTCACTTGACAAAGAAAGTTCTGTCATTAGTTCCAGTGAAGAATATTTTATGGCTCAGCTCTTTTGGCTTTGCAGAGATGGAGGTATATCTATAGAAAACAATACCAGCAACTTGGTGTGGACTGATTTGAACTGTTTACTCAGCCTCCTTTTAAGTTCTGTATTTGAAAATAGGAAGTTGAGAGTCAGATCTAGGTATCTTCCAAACAGGAGGATGCTGTCTGTTTATTCAGCAGACATTCATCACCCCATCATTCCTGTACAGTCTTCTTACAGGGGTCCTGGAGGCTGACTCAGCAGAAGTGGGCTTTCTTTTCTTTGGCATATGTGTAACTAAGTCTAACTAATTAGAAACGGCGGGGGGGGGGTGTTACTCATGCAATCTAGTCAGAGAAATAAAATTTAGTAACAAATAAAACTACAATAAATGTATTATCAGCCAGCAGTGATCAGTACACGTTCATTACTTTTGCATTCCTATCACAGAGCTTATAAAGTACAAATAGCACCCTAGCTCTTCTCTCCTCGTATCCCAAGAAAAGGGTTTCACCAACAGAGGTGTAACAATCTCATATTTTTAGTGATTCTTTTGAATTTGAGTTACTTATACTTTATGTAGACTATAAGGTCTTCTGATTTCTTCCTCAATGTTTTATTCATTGTACTTCTTTTCCTTAATATCATTCATTCATTTGCTCTATCCAGAATTATTTGAGCTTATTTTTTCACATTTCTGTAAATTTCTACATGTTCCCATGCTGGTTTATTTTAAATAAAACTGTTTTTTTTTTTTTTTTCTCTTTTTTAGAAAATTACTGGATCAGGCATTGAAGGGAAGCCTAGTAAATCCTCTAGGAAGCCCTTCCCTTTTTCACACCATTGCTTAAGTAGTGATTTTGTAACACTGTGATTTCCAGAAGACAGATATTTCCCAACTTCCTTTTTTTTTGCTAAAATCTCAAACAATTATCCAGTGACATTATTATTTTTTTTAAAAAAGATCTATTTAGTGTATATAAATAAAAATAAATCATATTTAAATATATCATAGTCTAAACAATAAATCATAAAATGGAAATTTAAAATATTAAAGTGGATGGGGCAAAACAGTCCATGTCTAGTTATCTTAATAAGTATCTGTTTTCACTTTTCCAGAGTATATGGAGTCCAGGGATGAAAGGCGTAGGGTTTAGAATCAGAATGGATTTAAATCTCAGCAGCTCCTTTGACTTGTTACTTTATTGATACTTAGCCTCATTCTCATCAGTATGATGATAATACCATCTCTCAGAGTTTGTTGTAAAAATTAAATGAGGTATTATAGGTAATGAGCTTGACATATTGCAAGTATTTGTGATTTTAAATTATACTGCAGAGAATGTGTCCTTAGTCACTCAGTTGTGTCTCTTTGAGACCTCATGGACTATAGCTGGCCAGGCTCCTCTGTCCCTGGGATTCTCCCAGCAAGTATATTGGAGTGGGTTGCCATTTCCTTCTCCAAGGGATCTTCCCAACCCAGGGATCAAGCCCATATATCTGACATCTCCTACACTGGCAGACAGATTCTTTACCACTCAGCCACCTGGGAAACACTTCATAGAATAACTTTATGTATTTAGATTTTATTTCTACTAAAAATAATAATTTGTTTTCATGAAATATTCTGAGGGGTAGATATAGCAAATAGAAGGAAACATCATTTTTATAGCTCTTGAATCATATTGCCCAACTGATTTTCAAGACATTTATAAACAGTTCATATAAAAGACACTATTTCAGAAATAATTACCAATTAAATTAAATACTCAGTTAATAAATATATTTTTAGTGATTATTCTGAATTTGAGTTAATTATACGTTATGTAGAACGTAAGGTCTTCTGATTCTTTCCTCAATGTTTCATTTATTGTGCTTCTTTGCCTTAATATCATTCATTCACTTGACTTAGCTTCTGATTAAAATAAAACTAGAATAATGACAGTTATTTTCTTGGTTTCAGCATAGAAACAAAGAAAAATTAAACTATATTTAATTACACAAAACAAGAGCAGCCAAAATTAATAAGAAAACGTAATATAGCTCATAGTTACATGATTTGTTTCTGGCTCCGTGTAGCCAAACATTTTCTTAAGTCATTTCTAGTTCCTTAAAAGAAACATTAGCAGCATCCTAGATGGAGTAATGGGACTGGATTTACTCTCAATTGAAATAGTAGCATCCAAAAACTTATATATGAAACAACATTTTTTAAGAGGAGAACATCAGTCAGTAAGGACAGTGGTCACTGAGAGATGGAAAGCAAAGGAAATGAACTCTGCCATTGCCCAGGAAAATTTCCAGGCTACAGGGCAGGCAGCAAAAACCAGTCAGAAATCAGAAAAGTAGAACTGAGAGTCCAGAGAGAACAAGGGTGACTAGCATTCACAAAATAAAGTATCAGAAAGTAGAGAGCTGTGTACAGAAGGACCTTTGGAGAACTGCAAAAGATCCCTTGAGTATTTAACAGAGTACAGATCAGCTCATGCCTGTTAGTAAATTAGACTACAAAAAGAACTTTCAGAATGGATTTGAGGGGCTGTTATTCAATTTTCACATCAGTTCAGTTCAGTTCAGTTGCTCAGTCGTGTCCGACTCTTTGCGACCCCATGAATCGCAGCACGCCAGGCCTCCCTGTCCATCACCATCTCCTGGAGTTCACTCAGACTCACGTCCATCGAGTCCGTGATGCCATCCAGCCATCTCATCCTCTGTCGTCTCCTTCTCCTCCTGCCNTAATAACCTGGGAAAAGAATCTGGAAGAGAAGAGACACGTGTGTGTGTAACTGAATCACTTGGCTGTACACCTGAAGCTAACGTGGCTGTGTAAATGAACTGTGTGTGCGCTCAGCTGCTCAGCTGCGTCTCGCTGCGACTCCACGGACTGTATCTGCCAGGCTCCTCTGTCCGTGGGATTCCCAGCAAGAATACTAGAGCGGGTTGCCATTTCCTCCTCCAGAGGATCTTCCCCACCCAGGGATTGAACTCGGGTCTCCTGCATTGCAGGCGGATTCTTTACTGTGTGAGCCACCACCAAAGCCCAAATGAACTATATATAGTCCAATATAAAATCTGTCTCTTATACACATCTAGATGTGTATAAGAGACAGGATTGGATCTTCTTGCAGTCCAAGGGACTCTCAAGAGTCTTCTCCAACACCACAGTTCAAAAGCATCAATTCTTCGGCGCTCAGCCTTCTTCACAGTCCAACTCTCACATCCATACATGACCACAGGAAAAACCATAGCCTTGACTAGACGGACCTTAGTCGGCAAAGTAATGTCTCTGCTTTTGAATATACTATCTAGGTTGGTCATAACTTTTCTTCCAAGGAGTAAGTGTCTAAAACCATATATAAAGTTTTATATCCCTTGAAGACAGACTATGATAACTTAAAGATATATACACTAAAAGCTCTAAAAATAAATGAAATTATGTGACTGAGATAATTTGATTTATGTATGTACAGATAAATCATAAACAATAAAACTCTAAAAATAATTGAAATTATGTGACTGAGATAATATGATTTATCTATGTACAGATAAATCATAAACAATAAAGTATGAAATAGAGTCAAATTACTCAAACCAAAAGAAAGAAGAGTTAAACCTAACCATATCAATCTAGTTCAAACTATTGTTTTTCCATTAGTCATGTATGGAAGTGAGAGTTGGACCATAAAGAAAGCTGAGCCAAAGAACTGATACTTCTGAACCATGGGGCTGGAGAAGACTCTTGAGATTCCCTTGGATTGCAGGGAGATCCAACCAGTCCATCCTAAAGGAAATCAGTTCTGAATATTCACTGGTAGGACTGATGCTGAAGCTGAAGCTCTAGTACTTTGGCCACCTGATGCAAAGAGCTGACTCATAAGAAAAGACCCCTGATCCTGGGAAAGACTGAAGGCAGGAAGAGAAGGGGATGACTGAGAATGAAATGGTTGGATGGCATCACTGACTCAATGGACATGAGTTTGAGCACCCTCCAGGAGTTGGTGATGGAGAGAGAAGCCTGGCATGCTCCAGTCCATTGGGTTGCCAAGAGTCAGACATGACTGAGCGACAGAACTGAACTGAATTGAACTGATATCAGTAATTGCATTAAATGTAAATGGTCTAAACATCTGAATTAAAAGGGAGAGATGCACATATTTGATAAAAAGCGGGATTCAGCTGTATGCTGCCAACAAGAAAAAAATATGATTTTAAATATGAGGATACAAAGAGAATACTGAAGCAATGGAAGGAGACATGTCATGCTAATTCTATTAAAATAAAATCTTGTGATATAGCAGATAAAGTAGTTACAAAAGCAAAGAATATTATCAGGGACAAAAATGATCATTTTATAATGAATAAAATATCAATTCATCTAGAGCAGATAGCAGTCCTAATTGTTTCATTCACTTAATAGCAGAGCTTCAGGATACCTGAATACAAAAAAATGAAACAACTTCAAAGAGCAGTGGGAAGAAATTATAAATGGAGATTTTCATACCTGCTTGTCAGTAATTATTTAAACAATACAATGAGGCTATTGTGGATTTGAAAAACACAGTTGCCTTATTTAGTTGATATTAGTAGGACTAGCCATCCAAAGGAGGCAGAATACACAGTCATTTCAACATTTACTAAAATAGGCCTTATTCTGGGTCATAAAAGATGTCTCAGTAATTTAAAAAAAAACTTAAGTCAACCAAGATATATACTCTGCTCAAAGTAGAATTAAATTTGTATCCAAAAGTGGGAACATATTTGGAAAATCCTCAAATATTTAAAAAGTAAATAATATACCTCAAAAACACTTAGATGAAAGAGGAAATCATAAGGAAAATTAAAAAGTATTTTTAACTGAATGAAATTTAAAACATGAAATATCAAAATTCATGGTGTATCATAAAAACATTACTTGAGGGAAGGTTTATAGCATCAAATTCATGTATCAGAAATTAGGAAAGTCCTCAAATACCTCAAATAAATGACCACAATTTCCACTTTCAAAAACTATGACAAGAGAACATTAAGCCCAAAATAAATAACATAATAGACATAATCAAGATCAGAGAAAGAAACTGATGAAATAAAGAACGGAAATGTAATAGAAAATATCAAGGAAGATAAATCTGATTTGTTTATAAGACATAAAAGTGATGAACTTTAACCAGACTGACCTGGGGAAAAAAGGGAGAAGAAACGTAAAACAATATAAGGGATGAGAGAGGTACCACCAAGGCAGACTTTACAGATAGTAAAAGGAAAATTACAGGATACTATGAACAATTTTATAGAAATAAACCTGTCAACATAGGTGAACTGGACAAATTCCTTTAAAGACGCAGGCTTTCAAAATGAAGTCAGGAAGCAATGGATAGCATTAAGGAAGTTGAATTTCTGTCAAAATACTTGCATGGTTACAACTACTGGCCCAGATGGCTTCATGATTGAATTCTACCAACCATTTAAGAAAGAATAATGCTAATTCTACACACTTTTTCAGAAAAGAAAACCAGAGGAAGTATTTCCTAACTAAACTTACAACGCCAATACTTTGATATCAAACTAGACAAAGGCAGAACAAGAAAATTATGGACCGATGTCACTCATCAGCACAGATGCAAAAATTCTAAACAAATTTACAAATATTAACCAATAATATATAAAGAATATAATAGATTGTGAACAAATGAGTTTTATTCCAGGAATTCTAGTAAGTTTGACATTTGAAAATAATGCTGTTCACAAAAATTGCAAACTAAATAATAGCACCAAAAACACAAACAGAACAAAAACATTTCAAGAAATCCAAAAATGTATTCCTAATGTTTTAAGAAATTTCACCAAATAAAGAATAGAAAAATAATTTCTTAAATTAAATACAGTTAATTAATGCATTATAAAAATTATAAATTGTATTTTTTAAAAATCACTACACCTAACATCTAAGTTAATGGTAGAAAACCGAATATTTTCTTCCTAAGAAAAATAAAGCAACAATATTTGCTTTTGCCATTTCTGGGACACACTATACTAGAGCTCCTACACTGTTTAATAAGGAAGATAAAGAAAGAAGATATCCAGATTGCAGAGGAAGAAGTAAAACTGCCTTTATTCACAGACGACATAATTGCTTATATAGAAAATCTGACTAAATATACCAGTAAAAACCATTTTATTTACAAAAGTAGGTAGCTAGCTTACAAGCTCTTGTTTTCACATTTGACTTTAAAAAAAATGACATTGAAATACTGTTAATTTTCATTACTGACTTTTCTTGCACTCTGTTAAATTCTGCACTCCAGGCAAATGCCTAACTTGCCTCAATCTGGCCTTGTCCTGCCAAAATGCAACCTTAAATAATAAATGAGGTTAGCAAGATTGCAAGAGACAAGATCAACTTTTAACATCATTCTTACTTTTTATATACTAGTAATTAACAATTAGAAGCTGAAATAAGTATATCACATCTATATAGCAAAAAAAAAAAAAAAAAGAAACAGGGATAAATTTGACATAAAATGTGAAATATATGAACCCTGAAAACTACCATATGTTACTGATAGAAATTAAAGAAGAACGAAATACATGGGAGGACTTTCCTCTTGGCTCAGTGGTAAAAAAATCTACCTGCATTGTGGGAGATGCATGTTTGATGTCTGGGTTGGGAAGATCTCCTCGAGAAGGAAATGGCAACTCCCTTCAGTACTGCTGCTTGGCAAATCCCATAGACAGAGGATCCTGGTGTGCGTGGGGTCACAAAAGAGTCAGACATAACTTAGAAAATGAGCACACTGAACATTCTGTGTTCATGATCAGAAGAGTCACTACTGTTAAGGTGTCAAGGAACTTCATATTGATTTAAAGGTAAAATGAAATTACAAGCAAAATATTAGCATGATTTTTTGCATAATTTGACAAATTGATTCTGAAATTCGTATGAAAGTACAAAGGGCTTACCATAGCCAGAATAACTGGAAAAGAACCAAGTTGGAAATTTAAAACTTTCTGACTTCAGGACTTACAGTAATTAGAATAGTATAGTATTGGTGTAAAGTTAGATTATTGGAACAAAATAATAAGTCTAGAAAGCAACATACAAATTAGTTTTATAAACAAATAATTTTTGACAGAGATACTTAAAGGAAATCCAGTGGACAACATACAGTCTTTTCAACATACAATGCTGGTAAAATTCTTTCCTAGAGAATCCTGGGGACAAAGGAGCGTGGTTGGCTATAGTCCATGGGGTCACAAAGAGTCAGACAAGACTGAAGGGGACTGAGCATGCATGCATGCAAAAAAATAAATGACTCATACCTGACACAATACATAAAAATTAACTCAAAATAGTCAATTGATCTATACGACAAACCTAAAATTATAAAACTTCTTTAAAAAAATAAATAGGGGAAAATGTCTCTGACCTTTAAGTTAGGCAAATATTTCTTGGATGTATACCAAAAGTATAATCCTTGAAAGAGAAAGATGATAAATGTGGTTTCTTGCAAGTTAAGACTTTTGCTCTTCAAACTTGTTGCTGAAAAAATGAAAATACAAACTATACACTGGAAAAAATACTTGTAAATCTTATCTGGTAAAGGATTTGTATCCAAAAATGTTTAAAGGACCTTCAAAACCCAGTGATAAGAAAGCAAACAATTCTTCCCACTTTGAGCAAAATATATAAAGAGACACTTCAACCAAAGAAGACTATAAAAGACAAGTACATGAAAAGATGTTCAATATCGTTAGTCATTGTAGGAATCCAAATTAAAGCCATGGTGAGATATGCATCTATTAGAGTGTCTAAACTTTAAAATATTAGCAAGGATATGGAATTATAAGAACTCTCATACATTGTTAGTGGTAAAACCACTTTTTAAAAAAGTTTAATAGTTTCTTAAAAAGTTAAACACACAGCTACCAAATGACCCAGATAATCCAATTAAAAAAAATATTTTAATTGAAGGATAATTGCTTTACAATATTGTGTTGGTTTTTGCCATAAAACAGTGTGAATCAGCTATAAGTATACATATGTCCCCTCCCTCTTGACTCTCACCCCTCTAGGTCATCACAGAGCACTAAGCTGTGATGTACAGCACCCTGTGTTGTACAGCAACTCCCATGTAGGTATTTTGCACATGGTAGAGTATATAATTCATTGTTACTCTCTCAATTCATCCCACCTTATACTTCCCCCCACTGTGTCCACAAGTCCGTTCTTTACATCTGTGTCTCTATTCTCAGTTATGAAGTCGGGTTCGACTCTTTGTGATCCCATGGACTGTAGCCCACCAGGCTCCTCTGTCCATGGAATTCTCCAGGCAAGAATACTGGAGTGTGTTGCCATTTCCTTCTCCAATGTCTCTATTCTTGCCCTGCAAATAGGTTCATCAGTACCATTTTTCTAGATTCCATATATATGCGTTAATATACAATTTATGTTTCTATCTTTCTGGCTTACTTCACTCCATGTAACAGGCTCTAGATTCATCCATCTCAGGTCAGCTGACTCAAATTTGTTTTTTTTATGGCTAAATAATATTCCATTCTGCATATGTGCTACTAATTCTTGTACCGAAACATGTGTCCATACAAAGACTTGTACAGGACTGTTCACAGCTGCTATAAATATAATAGCATAATACTCTGAATGATTCAAATGTGCAGCTACATAGATCAACAAATTTGGTGTATATATACAATAAAATACTACTCAGCAGTAAGAAGAATGAGCTATTGATACATACCACTTGAATTAATCTCAAAAATTATGCTGAGGGAAAAAAGCCAGCCTCCCTCCCTTCAAAAAAGTATACATTTTATAATAAAATTGTAGGAACAGTTAACTAATCTATAAGGACACAAAATAAGTTAATGGTTACCTGATAGACAGGTGAGGAGTTGGAGGGAGGAATTATAAAGAGTCAGAAGGAAATTCAGGGGCATGATAGACACATTCATTATCTTGATTCTGATAATAGTTTCAAAGTATATACACATGTCAAAACTCACAAAAGTATAAGTTCTAAATATGTGCATAATATTGTATGTTATACTTCATGTAACATGCGCAATTATATTTCAGTAAATCTATTTTAACAGACTCAGTAGGTTAAATTTAAAATTACAAAAGTGCTTTTCATGGAATGTGTACTGGCAATTAATTCCATGTTGGATTAAACGGTCAAACCTCTATCACCCAACTGTTCAATACCTACCCACTGCCCAAGCCACCAGTCAATTATTACTTTCATGAAATTTTCTAGTGTTTTGATCGTATTCACTTTGATATGGGGACACGGGAATTAACATAAGGTTAAAGATGACCTTATACAGTATTAAGAAAGAAAAGAAATGTGTGGATTTTTAAGTTTCTGCTTTGTAGGAGATTAAAATGCTAGTGCTTTGTCTCATTCAGTAAAGGAAAAATCTTAAGAAAATCCATCAAAGCTTTTCCATCACTTTGTGTATACAAGCATTAACTGCCTACAACATACTTTTTCTCAAATTCTCCTCTACTTTGTAATTTGTCAGGCTGCCTTTTGGGTAACAGTATCTGCCCATGGGGTGGCAAAGAGTTGGATACTACTGAGCATGCACCCACATGCACATTGCCTCCTCGGTTTGAAAGTACAGCGTCCCACACAGTTAGCTCTGTGGAAAGAGACCCTGGGGATGGCGATGTTCCACTGAATTTAGACTCTATTGGTATAAGCTTTAGCTCATGAGAGGGGCAGTGGAGACTGTTTGTAATTTATATATGTTTACTACATAATAAGACACGTCATAAAATACAAACAAAGTCCATACTCAACTGCAGAGGTTTGTTCAGTGGACTCAGTTTAATTAATATCATTTTGGTAATATTTCACATCAGTCAGTGTTCTCTTTTTGTGGAGAAGTCAACTCTAATGCATTCTTCTCTTAAAAATATTAGGGAAACTAAGAGAAAGAATAAAATAAAACCTCTTACTGTCCCTGAACCTGTAAGTCCCCAAAATGCATTTTCTTTCCTTTTTTTTTTTGTTTTCTAATCTCAAATGGCCCATTTACTCTATTCATTCTTTAAAAAGAACTAAGATTTTTATGAGAGGCCAGAAGTAAGAAGTTGTCAAATAAAGGTTGTTATTTGACATAAGGTATGGACAGAGGCTTCCCTGGTGGTTCAGACAGTAAAGAATTTGTCTGCAATGCAGGAGACCACATTCGATCCCTGGGTTGGGAAGATCCCCTGGAGAAGGAAATGGCAACCCACTCTAGTATTATTGCCTGGAGAATTCCATGGACAGAGGAGGCTGGTGGGCTACAGTCCATGGGCTCATGAAGAGTTGGACACAACTGAAGTGACTTAGACGCTTGCACTATAGTTATATGTGTTGCATTAACTTTGTTACCAACTACTCATTCTATTTTACTTTCCTTTTTTTGCCACTAGTTATTTTATTCTTTTATACTGTACCTCACAGAGAACATTCCTAGAGGGAATATTCTAGAGATTTATTTTTCACAAGGAACAAATTTCATATTTTCCCCCTTAGGTCTTCTGAGGTATTTACTTAAAAGTATTCTCTTTATTCTTTAAGACAGTTTTCTAAAAACTAAATACTTAGTACTATTTTAAAGGTTAACATACTGTACTTTAATAACTGTCTTTTTATTTCAACCATTATTTATGGTTGAATAATTGATTCAATTTGATTAGAATTTAAAACTATCTGTGATGAGCAAATATGATCTAATTAATCGTAAATAATCTAAAGAGAATGGTCACAACGGTACTGGACTAATTTAATCACCAATAAAATTTGATACTTTATCCTTGTGTGTGTGCGTAATCAGTCATGTCTGACTCTGTTATCCCATGGACTGTAGCCCACCACGCTCCTCTGTCCATGGAATTTTCTAGGCAAGAATACTGGAGTGGGTTGCCATTTCCTTCTCGAGGGGATCTTCCCTACCTAGGGATTGAGCCCGTATCTCTTGCACCTTGTGTCTCCTTCATTGGCAGGGGAATTCTTTATCACAAATGAGGCAAACTTAATAGAATAAACATACGGATACTGAACCCTCTAATTTATGTAAAATTTGTGTCTTCATTTTAACAATCAAAGTCATGAAAATATACTTTAAAATGAGGTCTATTTTGGTAAGACTGTATATTAATACAGGCAACTTGAGACTTTCCATTTTAATAGAAGATAGAGAAGAATTGGTGAATGAAATACATTAGTTAAGATATGGTATTTTTACCAGTCACTTCTGCTTTTCTACCAAGAGTACAAGTCATAACCATGTTAAGAGAAAAGAGATCTCAAAAAAACAAGGCAGGAAGAAAACAAAAACACATTTTTTGTCAAGGAATCTTTTCCCAAGGCAAGCCTTGAATCTTAATAGAAGAAAAGGAAACAAGAATTGACAAAGAGGTTTTATGAATTCAAAACCTAACAACTTATTAATTTTGTATAGCCATTTACAATAAACAAATTTGTATTTCTCTGAGTTGATATCACAATAACCTTGTAGGGAATGCATGAAAATATCATCCCCAATCCATGTTAGAGTCTGATACCCAGATGAAGATAATTTCCCAAGGATACTTCTCAGACTGTGAGAGGTATAATTTCAAATTGATGACAGAAGTCTGATATAGATACACTCACAATAGAAAAAATATATCTGCATATATTTTTTAAAATCAAGTTTTACAGTACCTATAATTGTCCCATGTCTGAGTTACTTTTTTTCTTTTCACCTGGATTTTCTTCCCCTTCTTGTGGAGGTGCTAATGAGCAGAGAAATGGAAAAGGTAATCAGCCAGGGGGAAGAGAAGAATCAAAGACCTAGATAATTTGCAAACTGGAAAATGAGCTTCTAACTAATCAAGATAGGATTGTAAATAGGATAGAAAGAATTTATGCATCCCTGGTATTGGCCTGAATAGCATTTTCACCCAATCCAAGGAAAGTATTTGCAGATTTCACAGTTGGATATTTTTCTCCCTTTGAGATTTTTCCTAAACTAATTATCCATTATATACTTGAAGTAAAGAAATAACTTATCATTAAAGTCATTTTTGAGATAGATACTTCACTTCGCATGTTGTTATAATGCCTAGAATATTAATAAGGAATGAGTTAACTATTAACACCTGTCTCTTATACACATCTTACATGGGAGGACTTTCCTCTTGGCTCAGTGGTAAAAAAATCTACCTGCATTGTGGGAGATGCATGTTTGATGTCTGGGTTGGGAAGATCTCCTCGAGAAGGAAATGGCAACTCCCTTCAGTACTGCTGCTTGGCAAATCCCATAGACAGAGGATCCTGGTGTGCGTGGGGTCACAAAAGAGTCAGACATAACTTAGAAAATGAGCACACTGAACATTCTGTGTTCATGATCAGAAGAGTCACTACTGTTAAGGTGTCAAGGAACTTCATATTGATTTAAAGGTAAAATGAAATTACAAGCAAAATATTAGCATGATTTTTTGCATAATTTGACAAATTGATTCTGAAATTCGTATGAAAGTACAAAGGGCTTACCATAGCCAGAATAACTGGAAAAGAACCAAGTTGGAAATTTAAAACTTTCTGACTTCAGGACTTACAGTAATTAGAATAGTATAGTATTGGTGTAAAGTTAGATTATTGGAGCAAAATAACAAGTCTAGAAAGCAACATACAAATTAGTTTTATGAACAAATAATTTTTGACAGAGATACTTAAAGGAAATCCAGTGGACAGCATATAGTCTTTTCAACATATGATGCTGGTAAAATTCTTTCCTAGAGAATCCTGGGGACAAAGGAGCGTGGCTGGCTATAGTCCATGGGGTCACAAAGAGTCAGACAAGACTGAAGGGACTGAGCATGCACACATGCAAAAAAATAAATCACTCATATCTGACACAATACATAAAAATTAACTCAAAATAGTCAATTGATCTATACGACAAACCTAAAATTATAAAACTTTAAAAAAATAAAGAAGGGAAAATGTCTCTGTGACCTTTATGTTAGGCAAATATTTCTTGGATGTATACCAAAAGTATAATCCTTGAAAGAAAAAGATGATAAATGTGATTTCTTCCAAGTTAAGACTTTTGCTCTTCAAACCTGTTGCTAAGAAAATGAAAATACAAACTACACACTGGAAAAAATACTTGCAAATGATATCTGGTAAAGGACTTGTATCCAAAAATGTTTAAAGGACCTTCAAAACCCAGTAATAAGAAACCAAACAACTCTTCCCACTTTGAGCAAAATATATAAAGAGACACTTCAACCAAAGAAGACCATAAAAGACAAATAAGTACATGAAAAGATGTTCAATATCATTAGTCATTGTAGAAATCCAAATTAAAGCCATGGCGAGATATGCATCTATTAGAGTGTCTAAACTTTAAAATATTAGCAAGGATGTGGAATTACAAGAACTCTCATACATTGTTAGTGGTAAAACCACTTTTTAAAAAAGTTTAATAGTTTCTTAAAAAGTTAAACACACAGCTACCAAATGACCCAGATAAACCAATTAAAAAAAAATTTTTAATAGAAGGATAATTGCTTTACAATATTGTGTTGGTTTTTGCCATAAAACAATGTGAATCAGCTGTAAGTATACATATGTCCCCTCCCTCTTGACTCTCACCCCTCTAGGTCATCACAGAGCACTAAGCTGCGATGTACAGCACCCTGTGTTGTACAGCAACTCCCATGTAGGTATTTTGCACATGGCAGAGTATATAATTCAATGTTACTCNCCTCCCGGCCGCCCCTGACCTCGGACGCGGGGTGTCTCCTCCCGGCCGCCACTGGCCTCGGATGCGGGGTAGCTCCACCCAGCTGCCGCCCTGACCTCGGACGCCGGGTGTCTCCTCCCGGGCCTCCACTGACCTCAGCACAGGGTAGCTCCTCTCGGCCGTTCCTGTGCCCTCGCAGCCTGGCACTCTAGGCTGCTGTCCCTGACCTCGGACGTGGGGCAGCTCCTCCCGGCCCGGCTCTCGCAGCGGACCGCGCGTGGCCGGCCCGGAAAGACTTAAAGAATATTTAGTGGATGTGTCTGAAGTGGTATGATGTCTGAGAACCTCCAAGAGCCCAGACAGAGAACTTGTCAGCTGTTAGCAACCAAATCTTTGCCATGTCATTTTGATACCGTTCACCTCAGATTGGAACTTGATCCCATGTACCAAACTCACACCTGCCCCAAACTCATGGTCTAAGATAACACACCTGGTTTTAGGACTTAATGATGCTCAGGTTCTTTGTGTATCAACACAGAAGGAATTCAGTGATAGGCAAAGTGACAAGGCTGTATATTGTCACCTTGATTATTTAACATGTATGAAGAGTACATCATCCAAAATGCTGGGCTAGATGAATCACAAGCTGGAATCAAGATGGTTAAGAGAAGTATCAATAACCTCACACATGCAGGTGATACCACTCTAATGGCAGAAAGTGAAGAGGAACTAAAGAGTCTCTTGATGAAAGTGAAAGAGGAGAGTAAAAAAGCTGGCTTAAAACTCAACATTCAACAACTAAGATCATGGCATCCGCTCCCATCACTTCATGGCAAATTGAAGGGAGAAAAGTGGAAGCAATGACCTACTTGATATTCCTGGGTTCCAAAATAACTGGGGATGGTGACTGCAACCTGAAATTAAAAGATCCTGTGTCTTGGAAGGTAGGCTATGACAAACCTAGACAGCATATTAAAAAGCAGAAACATCACTTTGCTGACAAATGTCCATGTTGTCAAAGCTATGGTTTTCCTAGTAGTCATGTACTGATGTGACAATAGGACTATAAAGAAGGCTGAGCACTGGAGAACTGATGCTTTCAAATTGTGGTGCTGGAGAAGACTCTTGAGAGTCCCTTGGACTGCAAGGAGATCAAACCAGTCAACCCTAAAGGAAATCAACCCTGAATTGGAAGGACTGATGCTGAAGCTGAAGCTCCAGTACTTTGGCTACTTGATAGGAAGAGATCCTCCTAACTCTTTAGAAAAGATCCTGATGCTGGGAAGGACTGAAGGCAAAAGGAGAAAGGAGTGGCAGATGATGAGATGGTTAGATAGCATCACCAACTCAATGAATATGAATCTGAGCAAACTCTAGGAGATAGAGAACAGGGGAGCCTAGCTTGCTTCAGTCCATGGGGTCACAAAGAGTTGGACATGACTTAGTGACTGAATAACAGGCTTACATCATTAGCTCTTCCTTTCTTATTGGGCAGGAGGGTGTCTGACTCTATGATGCAAAACTAGGATTATCATAAGTAAAGTTAAAGTGAAGTCGCTCAGTTGTGTCCGACTCCTTGCAACCCTGTGGACTGTAGCCCACCAGGCTCCTCCGTCCATGGGCTTCTCCAGGCAGGAGTAATGGAGTGGGTTGCCATTTCCTTCTCCAGGGGATATTCCCGACCCAGGGATCAAACCCAGCTCTCCTGCATTGCAGGCAGAGGCAGGCAGATGCTTTAACCTCTGAGCCACCAGGGAACCCAGGATTATCATAGCACTTATTCAGAATGGTAGAAGGGTGGTGACATTTTTCTTTCACCTAATGGCCTGGGGCATATCTTGTGCTTTTATTTATGGTTTTATAGAATGAAGCAAGGCTGCTTCATTCCACAACATTCCAATAACTTTCTTGAATGATCATTAACTTAAAGTGGTCTGCCAGAATTTCCTAGGTTTCTTTCTCTATTTATAGTCCTTTACTGGGACCTCTACTTGCATAACAATCTGATTCTATCTTTATCAACTTCACTGAGCTGCTCACCAGATGTAGAGCCAAGGTAGGAGATCCCAGAGACATTATCCCAAAGGGAAGCAGGACCTTTCCCAGTTACAAAGCAGAGGCCTGCTGAATTTTGGGGTAGGGGGAGTCCTGTGAAGTATTCCCCAAGGCATTCTAGGCCTTCACTGATTATACTGCAGTAGCTCTTTGAAGGTTTGAGGAAGGCAGGGTCAGCAGAAAGATACTCTGAAGCACAGAAAGGCATTGTAGAACTAGAGAGCAAAGAGAACTCCCCAGCAACAGAAAAAGCTCCCAGCTGGCCTGCAAGCAGCAAGAGCTATCCCATGGTTTGAAATGTTGGAGGCTATACTAATCGTAATAAAGAGACACTGGAGTCCTTCTGTGGCCCAGTTCCCAGGTTGTACTGAACAGAAAGCTTTGATCCAACCCTCACAACATTTGAAGCTAGTGAACTAGATCTGGTAAAACCAACACAAAAAGTGAAAGTGAAAGTGTTAGTCACTGTCATGTCCAACTCTTTGTAACCCCGTGGACTCTCGCCCACCACTTCCTCTGTCCATTGAATTCTCTGGGCAAGTATATTGGAGTGCATAGCTCAACTACAGATTTGAGCAATTCAGCCTCCTATGTTGTCATTGTTCAGTTACTCAGTCGTGTCTGACTCTTTGAGAACCCGTGGACTTCATCATGCCAGACTTCCCTGTCCTTCACCATCTCCTGGAGTTTGCTCAGACTCATGCTCCTACATTAGCAGTCTGGTAATAGAAGGGGATGCACCCTTTTCTGAGATCATTTTTATTTGTCTCTACTGTTCTTTTATATAAACTATCTGGCATAAAATTTAAAAGTATAAGGTTAAAAAATGTGACCCAGGTCAAGAGAGTTTTCTTGTGAGTTGCCTGTAGAAGCAAATCCAGAAATAGAATTATAATGATCAGATAGAGACTCTAGAATTATCATAATAAATGTGAAAGGCGGTGGGGGAGGAGGGCGGTGGTAGGGGAAATACCACCTATTGGAAAGATAACTAGAATTTTATCAGATGGTTATAAACTGAAAGATAGCTAGAATTAGTTATGGAAAGATAACTAGAATTTTATCAGATGGTTATAAAATATGAAAAAGATCCAGATGGAAATATCTGAAGAATACTATTTCAGAAATCAATGATTCATGATATAGACTTGACGGAGACTGGGTATAGCAGAGAAAAGAATCAATGAAGTTGAAGACAGGGTAATAGAAATTACTCAAACTAAAAAACAAAAATATGTTACAGTGTCTGTGATCAGTAGGACAATATCACATCCCTTAACATTCATGTAATTGCATCTTATCAAGAAATGAGAAATTCAAGCACAAGTTATTAATTTGAATCATACCATTTTATAATAGTTTTCCTTGACCATCCTGTAGAGAGCATTCCCCATCACAAACTCCAGCAGCACTCATTACTGTCAAAATTGTTTCTTTCTTTTTTTTTATTCCACCAGTATTTTTTTAATTGGAGTATAATTACTTTACAATATTGTGTTAGTTTCTGCTGTACAATGAAGTAAGTCAGCATATGTATACATATGTCCCCTTCTCCTTGAGCCTCCCTTCCACCCCTACCCCT
>SJYT01030247.1:0-22744 GCA_006410635.1 Cephalophus harveyi
GGTCCCCCCTGCCAGGCCCTGGGTGGGGAGGGGTTAACCTGGACCAAGGGAGCGAGTGCCATCCTGGCAGAGGGGACGTGGGAACAAAGTCACCAACATGAGAAGCCGCCTGCAGCCTGAGAAGAATGACAAGCAATTCGGTGTCACTGGAGCGTGACTGTGGGGGGTGGGGTGCTGGACACGGGGGTGGGTGAGCCTTTAGGGGCACCACATGGACCGGCCGCTCCTGGCTCCGTGTACCCAGCATCCAGCGAGAGAGCAGACATTTGTTCAGCCCCGCCCATTTGTTCAGTGGGCCCCATTCACCGCCCACTAGGGAGGACCGCTCCCCTCCGCAGAGCAGGGAAATAGGTCCCCTGGCTCCCTGGGTCCCCACGGCGCCTGTATCCTTCCCACCCTGTACCTGGCTCAAGCATAACAGGTGTCGGGGGTGGGGGGGATCTCATCCTGGCCCTGGACTTGCTGTGTGATCTGGGGAGACTTGCTTAACCTCTCTGGGCGCAAGTTGTATCTCTAGAAGAGATGCCCCGCATTGCAGAGGCTGGAGAGGATGAGAATCGAGGTCAGAACGAGAGCAGTTGTCAGGGACATAGATGCCCTGCGTGTGACCAGAGGCGAGGTCTGGGTCAGATCACAGCAATACCCCTCCCATTCCCCGTGTTTCCAGGCAAGCCCCCCGCCCCCCTCCCCTGGGCCCACTCTCCCAGGTTCCCTCTACTCCCCTGAGACCTCACCTGCCAGGGCTGTCCCTGCAGAAGGGCCTTCTGGGATGGGGACTGGCGGGCGAGGGCTGGGCAGGGGGCTCCCCCAGGAACTGCTGACCTCGGTCAAGCCACTGAGGGGAGACTGGGTCTCTGGCTGCTCCCACGAGAGCAGAACTGGCCCGTCCTGCCCCCACTGTCTGTTCACGCGACAGCTCTGGGGTCATTGCCTGAGAGTGGAGCCTGGGCCTAGAATCCCAGAATCCAGTTTTCAACTGGAGAGCCTGCCCGCTCCCAGCCCAGCCTGCAGAAAACCAGGGCCAAGGGCAGCCCGTTTCACAGAGGGTCACAGAAGCTTCCGCGGCATCCCCACCCACCTCTTGTCAGATCAACGCTGCAAATCTTTTTGAGGGGGAGCAGCCAAATGTGATCCTTCATAAACGTTTTAAAAAGTTTTCATCCTCACTGTAGGAAATACGATAAATCCAGCAGAGTGTACAGGGAAACGTCGCACGCGCCCCGAATCCCACCACCTGGCCCAGGCGACATCGGCATTCTCCCCTTCCCTCACCTTGAGTGACCATGTGCGCAGTCATTTTGTCAACGGTATTCCGCGGCTCTTTCACACACACGCTTGCCCACGTCTCCAAGCCTTGTTTGGACGCCCGACATCCAGGGCAGCATCTTCCCATCAGAGTTCCGCTCTGGCTCAGGGGGCCGGCACGGCCTCCCTGGAGAGACCATGGCAAGGGCATGACCCGGTGGACTCAGGCCCAAGGCATCCTGTTGCCCCCCAGCAGGGCAGTGCCATGGGGCTGGGCTGGTTCTTCCTCCACCCTGTATCCCGCCCACCGCCTGGCCTGGACAGGCCACGGGCAGGGTTGGCGAGAAGGGGTCCCAGGAGGGCCCTGTCTTGAACTACTAACATCCACTGGGTCCCCCAGGGCCTCCAGAACACTCCACTGATGTCCACACAGATCCGCCGATCACCACCTCCCAGCAGGGTCAGGGGGTCACCCTCCCTCCATCCTCCTCGCTTCTCAGGGTCTCTGACCAACGGGTCCCACTAGGAAGAAGCAACAGCTGGACAGGAATCTGGAGCTGGGTGGAGCCTGCCCCCCAGGACTCCCCTCTGAGGCTGAGATGGGGGTGCAGGCCTGGGGGTGGGGTCCCCGCTGCTGGTGGACGTGGGGCCAGCAATGCACCCAGACAACCAGGGCTGGCAGGCGCCTACACGCTGGTACAGGCACAAGCACCCTGCTACTGTGCTGGTGACAAGAAACTCTCCAGCCGGCGGGGGGATGACCCCCCATGTCTCCGTGACTGCGTGCCCCTGGTGGGCCGGCGTGCCCCCCGGTCCCCGTTCTGAGCAGCTCTGTCCTCTTCGCCCACAGGCTGCGCAGCGCCTGGGTGCCCTCGTGCCTCGGGCAGTCCCGCAACCTGCAGGGCCGACGGGCCAGGTCCTCGCCCTCGCTTTGGGACAGGTAATACACCTGTTGTCTCCCCGCTTCCTCAGCCTCTGTCCCCAGACGTCCATCCGGCATCGGCATCAGTTCCCCCCCCACCACCGAGAAGAGGCCCAGCGCCCTCAGCCCTGCTTCCCGGCCATCCTGTCTCGGAGGCCAGGCCCTGGTGACCCCCAGCCCAGCCCAGCCCAGCCCAGGGCTCGGTCCGTGGGTTCCGGCCTCTGCTGAGTGGCGAGAGGGGCTCCTGGTGGGAGGCCAGCAGGGTCCCTCCAGGCCCCGTTCTGTGCCAAGCAGCTCATCTTTCTCTCCTGTGAGCTGGGAAAGTCTTCCAGGGACTTCTCACGGGCACGGAGGGCATCATGAAGCACCCACTCACCCCCACACACCAGATCATGCTTCCAGTAGGGCTTCCTGATCCCCACCCTCCGAGCTGGGAGGGTGCCCCTGATTTGAGGGCGGCCACAAGGGGTTTACATGCCCACCCTGTGCACCTGTTTCTAGACTCCAGGGGCCCCTGAGCCACCTCCACACCCAGGGGAGGCAGAGGCCACGGTGCCTGCCCCCGGCATCATCTCCCGGGGGTTCTGATCACAGGGATGCAGGGACCACAGGGAAAGCCCTGCTCCCCGAGAGTGGGCGCTCCAGGGTGCGGTGCACACATCCCCATTTTACAGACGCAGAGACTGAGACTGAGGTCAGGCAGGGCTTGGGCAAATGCCCCAGGATGGTGGTACCACCCAGGTGACCGAAGACCCCCAGGGTGCCCAGCCCAGGGCCCTCCCTGGACCAGCAGGGGTGGGGACATGTCCAAAGCCCTTGAGTAGTGGATTGCCAGGACTTTGGTGACAGGCTGTGGAGGGTGACCACAGGCAAGAGAGGTCACAGCGGCCTCTCGGGGTCTGACTGGAGACTGATGGGCAGCACAGGAGGCAGGAAGGGGTCAGTGTCGCGCACGCTGGGTGAGGGGTGCCTGTGGGCCTCTGGGAGGAGAGGCTGGTGGGCGGCTGGATTTGGGGTGAGCGTAGAACCCTAGAGAGAGGCGGGGCCTCCAGATGGAGGCCTGGGAGAGGTTCGTGTGGGGCTGGACACAGAGGACGTGTGGCCCGAGGTGTGCAGGGAGGGGTGAGGGACAAACCAGGGCCCTGGGGTCAGCCTGGGCAGTGGAGCTGGAGAAAGGTGGCGGGCAGCGAGGCGGGCGCAGCTGAGGGGCCAGGGAGGCGTGTTCAGGCCCGGGGCCCAGGCACCTGCACCAGGAGGGGGTAGGGGCTGGGGGCGCTGCCCACCCAGGGCTGGATGGGCTCAGGGGTGGGTGGGTGTGAGGGGCTCAGGGAGGGTAGCAGCGTTTGGGGGCTGGTGGGGGCACAGCCGCCTGGCACATCTGCAGGAGCATCCAGCGGCCACGGGTGGACGGCGGAGGCGGGCTGCCCGACGAGGCCAGCTGCGTCGGGAGCGGCGGATTACACTGCCCCAGGGCGGGTCCTGGCTCTGCTTGGAGCCCACCCCACCACCCATCACGGCTTCTTCCTCCACTCGCCTTCTTGGGGAGCCTGTCCCCTTGCTCACTGTCTGTCTGCCCTCGAGACAATACACTCTGAGGGCCAAGGACTATGTTTGCCCCTGCTGTGAGGTGCAGGGTAAACGGGGGGCACAGGGCAGGCGAGGAGGGACGGAGGGGGCAGGGTGGACGTGCCGTGGCAGGGATAAGGCAGGGTAACAGGAATGAACAATCCTGGGATGGCAGGGCCCCCGCTGTGGCTGCGGGCGGGTGGCCAGGGTCGGGGAGGGAAGGGTGCTGGCTCTGAGAGGTGGAGGGTGGGTGCTCTCACCTCTTTCCGGGGGGCGTGGGCCCCTGTGACCGAGGGTTGTGGGTGCACCCGCTGCAGGCCGGCTGATTGCAGGGGCTGCTGCCCTGGCCCCATGCGCTACAGGGACCCTTGGGGTGGATGTAGGGGAGCCCTCAGGAGGCCTGGTAGCCCACTGGAGAGACAGGCCTGGGCCAAGGGGGAGCCTGGAATCAACAGCTGCAGGAAGCTCGCAGTGAAGTCAGGCAGGTGTGCTGCCTGGAGGTGGCGGCGGGGCCTGTGTGGGTAGCCCTGGGCACTCTGCCACTGGGCTCCCTGCTTGCTTGTCACTTGGCATCTACCTTGGGGATCAACTCGGGAGAACCCGCCCCACCCTTCTCTGAGGTTCTCAAACCACAGGCAACTCTTTATTTTTTCTTATTTTGAAAGAATGTAGACCTGGGCAGGGGTTCAGGAATGCTTAAGGGAGGTATGCTGGGTGTGTGCCTGTGGTCACACGTGTGGTTTGTGTGATCAGGCTGGAGGCTGACGATCACCCTTCCCCAGGCGCTAGAAAAAGCCTCCTGCCCGCCCGCAGCAAACCCACCAGAAGTTACCATCCAAGGGGCCTTGGCTCCAGATGCTCCCCTGAGGGGGGCTGTGCTTCTTCCAGCAAACGATGGGCATTTGGGCCCGCTCCCACCTGGGCACCTCTCTGGAACCAGGGCTTTGTGTGTTAGGGCAAGAGGGGGCAGTCACGAGTGTATTGCGGGGGTGGGGGGAGCTGGCAGGGACTGGCAGCCAGGTCTGTGTGGCAGCAGGGNGTGCTTCTTCCAGCAAACGATGGGCATTTGGGCCCGCTCCCACCTGGGCACCTCTCTGGAACCAGGGCTTTGTGTGTTAGGGCAAGAGGGGGCAGTCACGAGTGCATTGCGGGGGTGGGGGGAGCTGGCAGGGACTGGCAGCCAGGTCTGTGTGGCAGCAGGGCCCCTGCTACCCCGTGACGCCATGCAGCTCTGGGCTTCGTCGGGACTGTAGTGCAGGGGCTGACGGGGCACAGTTCAGGGGGTGACTGAGCAAAGCGCACACCCAGGGCACCGAGCGGCAGCTTGAACCTTAGCCTCACTCGTGGCTAACAGCCAGCAGAGCTCCCCGGGTGCCCCCACCCACCGTGCAGCTGTCCCTTCCCTCCAGACACGCGCCCTCCGGCTGCTGAAGGTGAGTCCGCCCCCGCGGCCCCCCTCTGCGCGCTCAGCCAGCCCAGGGAAGGGAGCCTCAGAGGGCAGCACGTGGGCAGCCGTGGGTCGGTGCTTTCTGGGGGCTGGGTGGCAGCCGACAGGAGGGTGTGGCCAGTTACACCTGCCCCTCCCGCCTCATGTCCCAGGATAGCTCATGTGAATGGGTGGCATGTGGCTCAGGGGGGAGCCACCCCCTGTCTGTTTTTCCCTGAGCAGGGGGACTCAGTGGCCGGGGTCCCAGAGGGGCCCTCAGTCTGTGGGGGAAAGTAGAGGCTAAGAGCCAGGCTTGCCTCTGGAAGGCTTCCTGGAGGGAGACATGAGCAGGCCCGGGATTTTCTGAGTTTCTGGCGCTCTGGGCCGCTAGCTGGCCACTGTGGCGGACGCTGCCTGGGCACGGGGCCCCTCCTCTCCCGGGCCCAGAGGGCACACAGCCCGCTTGAGGAAGAGAGGCCTGCTCTAGGATGTAGAACTGCTGACTCTGGGCCTCATCGGCCTGGGCCCCTGCTGTAGAGAAGCATAACGTGGGCCCTGTAAGCCGTGCCGGCTGGAGCTCGGCTCCCAGACGGAGGCGGGGTGCTGCTGCTGGGCGATCTTTAAACCAGGGTCCTTTCAGCCGCCCCCAAACACTTGCCCCAGTGCCAGACTGGCTCAGTGTCAGGGACCGTGACCGCCCCCCCCCCAGGGAGGGGCTGGGGAGGTGTGCGCGCTTGTGTGTGTGTGTGTGTGTGTGTGTGCCTGTGGGGTGTGGTGTGTGTGTGCCCGCGCGCGTGCAGTGTTTGTGTGCGGTGCGTGTGCGCATGCAGTGGTGCGGCCGGGCGCGCCCGGGGCGCACCCACACGCGCCTCGAGCTCAGTGCCCGCGGCCTGGCCCGCCGCTGCCACCTGTCGTTGCAGCTCGCTGCAGGAGCAGAAAGGCGAGCTGCGCAAGCGGCTGTCCTACACCACGCACCGGCTGGAGAAGCTGGAGAACGAGTTCGACTCCACCCGCCACTTCTTGGAGATCGAACTGCGCCGTGCGCAGGAGGAGCTGGAGAAAGTCACCGAGAAGCTGCGCAGGTGAGGGGGCGGGGCCTGGATGGGGCGTGGCCTTGACGGGTCGGAGCTCTGGGGCGGGGCCCGGGAGGGCGAGGCCAGGGACCCTGCGGCCGGCGGCCGGCGGGTAACCCCATTTGCACGTAAGGTCCGCGAGGCCAAGTGGCTCTTCCAGAGTCGCACCTTGTACCACGAGCTGCCAAATCAAGATCTGAACGTGGGTCTGGCCGCTGCGAGGCACAGGCGCTTCCCTGATGCTTCTCGGTCCCCTGCTCATTCTTTCTGTCCTCTCTACGTGGTGGGGCGGCATGGTGATACAGGAGCAGCCATCTCCAGACCCAGACTGGCCCACCAGGGCCCCGGCCACTGTCGCCTGGGCCTCTGATAGGAAAACGATGTCTAGCCCCGGACATGAACCAGCATTTAGAGACCGTTCCCTTCAGCGGCCTGGTGTGTGGGACCCTGAGGGATGACTCCCTTAAAAACAAAACGCCTGAAAGCGTCGTCCTGCACAGGTGCTGACGGTAAAGAACCCGCCTGCCAATGCAGGAGATGTGAGAGACTCGGGTATGATCCCTGGGTCGGGAAGATCCCTGGAGAAGGGAATGGCAACCCACTGCAGTATTCTTGCCTGGAGAACCTCATGGACAGAGGAGCCTGGCAGGCTGCAGGCCAGATGGCCGCACAGAGTCAGACACAACTGAAGTGACTTAGCACACAACACGCACATTTCATATGGATATTTTTCTTTAAAAACATTATGCATTTTACAGCCTTCCTTTAGAAAGAATGCTTAAAAAAAAAAAAAAAAACAACACTCAAACTTTGCCATTGGCTTCAGTTCAGTCACTCAGTTGTGTCTGACTCTTTGTGACCCCCTGGATTGCAACATGCCATGCCTCCCTGCCAACCACCAACTCCTGGAGCTTACTCAAACTCATGTCCATTGAGTCAGTGATGCCATCCAGCCATCTCATCCTCTGTCATCCCTTTCTCCTCCCGCCTTCAATCTCTCCCAGCATCAGGGTCTTTTCAAATGAGTCATCTCTTCACATCAGGTGGCCAGAGTATTGGAGTTTCAGCTTGCTGTTGGCTTGGTTTGTTTTAAATATTTATCGAGGACTATGTGCTCAGTCATGTCCAACTCTTTGTGACCCTATAGACTGTAGCCCCCCAGGCTCCTCTGTCCATGGAATTTTCAAAGCAAGAATACTGGAGTGGGTTGCCATTTCCTTCTCCAGGGAGTCTTCCCGACCCAGGGACCTAACCTGCGATTCTATAGAACGCTGAATTTGCAGGGGGGCTCTTTGTCCCTTACTACTTAAGCATCTCTAGTCCCAGTTTCTCTGTTGGCAAGACACGGGCACTAACACTACACACAGGCTGTCGAGAAGGTGGGCACTGCCCCTTCCACCATCACACCTCAGGGCGGCCATCGGTTTCCACCCCACACTTGCTTCCCCACCTCAGCCTCTTCTAGGGAAACCGTATCCTATTCACCCTGTGTCTCCAGCCATCACCCCAGGGCTCATTGCATAGTCTTAAGCCTGTTCCCTGCTAACCTGCTGTTGAACTGGGAACCCCTTAGGCAGACTTGTAAGGACTGTGTGTAAAATGTGAATTAACTGGCTCTGACAGAGTTCCCGAGAATTCCTTCTGAATAAGAAACTTTCCCTCCTCATCAGTAGGGGTCCTGGGCCCTGGCAACCAGTTAGTTTAAATGAGATGTTTTCTAGCACAGGAGCAATCAGACCAGAGAGGGGGCCTAGGGCCAGCCATCAGCGGGCCGTACGGCTGCAGGGCCACGGGAGGGTCAGGCCTGGCCCGGCAGTGACCTCACGGCCTCCACTCCAGGATTCAGAGCAACTACATGGCGCTGCAGAGGATCAACCAGGAGCTGGAGGACAAGCTATTCCGCATGGTGAGGCCACGACCCCGCACCCCACCCCAGCACCCCCAGCCCCGGGGCCCCCAGCTCTGGAACCCTGGTGAGGACCGAGGGCCAGGCCGCCAGGCCCTTGCCCGTGGATCTGGGCCAGAGGCCTCGTTTCCACCCTGCCCTCTCCCCGAGGGGCTGGGCCGTCCACCCCATTTCACCCTCGAATGGGAGGGTGCTGTCGAGCCCTCAGCTGTCACTGTCCCCGCGGTACTGATGAGAAACGGAGGCTCAGGGAGTCAGTGACTTGCCCAGGGCTGTTCGGCTGCTCACTGGCAGAGCAGAATTGGAACCTGGGTCGCTCTGTGCTCTGACCCTTGCATTCCCTGGACTCCAAACTCCTCGCTTCCTGGGGAGGCCAGGAGGAACAACAGGGCTTGAGTCCCAGGCCTTGGCTGACCGCTGGCCTCCCCCCTGCCTGTCCCCCAACCCCAGGGCCAGCACTATGAGGAAGAAAAACGAGCTCTCAGCCATGAGATTGTCGCCCTCAACAGCCACCTGCTGGAGGCCAAGGTGACCATCGACAAGCTCTCGGAGGATAATGTGAGTGTCGGGCCGATCTGACCCCGCGCGGCAGCCCTGAGGGGCCGGCACAGGGCTGGGTGGAGGAACGGGGGTGGGGGGCAGGACCTCAACAAGCACGTGAGCGGTCAGGGAGCGACAGGGGCTGCCTCTCACACCACGTCCATGAGACCCTCCGCTGGAAGCAGACAGGACTCAAGGTGAGGAACACGAGGCCACCTTGGCCCAGTCAAAGCAGGGCTTCCCCGACCCCAAGGTTGGGGTGGGGCCACTCAGGACTCCTGCCTTTGGCCACCCCCACTGGGCATCAGAGCCTGGGGCTGCCCATGGGTCCTGATTTCCTGGGTCCCATGAGAAGGGTGGCGCCCCCCTCCACAGACCTCTGACTGCCGAGCACACACTCACTGGTTAGTACCTGCTCCTCGAGGCTCTGAGAACAGGTTGTGAAGAGCACAGGCAAGCCAGTGGCCTGTGTACGTGGCGTTTACATCTGAGCGGGGAAGGCGGACAGAACCTAGGATAAATAGGTAAACTGTGTATCGAGTTAGAAGTAGAAGTGTAGCGAGTTACAAGTGCTAAATGCTGCAGAGAAAAATAAGGCAGGCGAGGGGGCTGGGAGCCTCCAGATGCAGGATCAGGGAACCTCAGTCCGGTGCCGGTGCTTCTAGAAGGGGCTGTAGGAGCCGAGACCTGAAGACGAGCAGGGAGCTGACGGCGGGGGAGGGCTCCACTTCCAGGCGGAAAGCCACAGCAGCAGATGGGAGCTCTGAGTAACTCAAAGACCAGCAGGGAGACCGGAGGGGGCTCTGGTGGGGAGGAGGGCCCGAGGGTCTGAGGTCAGGATAACAGGAGGTGGCATTTAGGCACCGGTAGGAATCTGGGTTTTATTCTGCGGGAAATGGGAGCCACTAAAGGTTCCTGAATAGGGGGAAGCCTGGCTGGACTTCCTCTTACAGGCTCCACGGCTGCTCTGCTGAGGACAGACCGTGGAGGATGAAGCTCTGAGTGGATGCGCGAGCAGGCAGCAGTCTGGGAGAAAGAGGACGAGTCTGCTGGGATGGCGGCCGGGGAGGTGGGGAGCTGTCTCTTATACACATCTAGATGTGTATAAGAGACAGGGCTGGGGGCGCAGCGCCATGGGTAGGAGATGGCAGACCAGTGCGTGCAGAGGAGAGGGGGGGCTCTGATGGGCAGCACTCTGGCGTCTGTTCAGGACTGAGTGGCGGGTCTGGGCTGGCCGAACAGTGCCCGCAGCCCTCTGGTGCCAGCGGTGGCTGGTCTGGGCCTCACATGGGGCTCAGTTCTCAGCTCTCAGCCAACCATGCCCTTCTGGGGATGCATCGAAGGAGCAGGGGACCCAGGTTCCCTCCACCGTGCCGGCCAAGTGGGGGACACCAGAGTCTCTAGGACCAAGGTAGCGGGGACCGGCAGGAGTGCCCATGGCTTCAGCAGCGCCCCTGAGCTGCAGGACACCTGGTTCTGGTTGAATTGAGACTGTGGGTGGATCTCAGGGCCAGGCACCCCCATCAGAGCCCTGGCTGCAGTGGGTCCCCAAGCGGGGCTGGGAACCAAGGTCCAGCCGCAGGCATGTGCAACAGAGGTTTCCCAAAGGTAGAGCCACGCTCCCTGGACTCCTCCAGTGTGCATCTGTTCTCAGCTCAGAAGGCTGAGCCGGTCCCTGTCTGAACCTGGGGTCACACCGGCCCTCTGCCCCCACTCGCCCTGACCCTTGCCTGGCCCTGCAAGCCCCCTGCATTGCCAGGCCTCACCCTGAGACCTGGGGGAGGGGTGGCAGGTCCGCTGCTAATCGCCAGCTACTGCCAGCACTGTCCACAGGGTTCCCTTGGGAGGGACTCGGAAGCCAAGGGTGGGGAGACGGTTTGGGGTCCAGGCCTGGGGGCCTCTGGGACTTTAGGGGCCACTGCGGGGGCCTTCCTCCTCCATGGCCCCTGCTTTGTGGGAGGTTCCCACCCGGCTCAGCAGCAGGACTGCCTGCCAGGGGACCGTCCACACACCGGGCTCCAGGTCGGGGCCAGTAACCCATCCTACAGGCGAGAGGCACAGAGAGGGTCCACGCGCGCGCGGCCAGCTCCGCGGGCCAGTTACTGCGTCGGCAGCGGGGACCTTGGCAGGGACCGAGCCTGCGCCCAGCCAGTGGCTTCTCCCGTCTCCTAGGAGCTCTACAGGAAGGACTGCAGCCTCGCGGCGCAGCTGCTGCAATGCAGCCAGGCCTACGGCAGGGGCCGCAAGATGGCCGAGGTAACGCGAGCCCCGCCGCGCCCCTCCCCAGCAGCTCCCGGCCCCGGCCCCGGCCCCTCGGCCCCCTCGATCTTGTCCGAGCCGCTCTGCGTATGTGGTGGAGGGCCCGCCCTGCACGTACCTCCCCACCAACCTGGATGGCCTGCCCCCTCCACCCCAGTTTCCTCCAGGGGGCTGCTCCCGTCAGGGTGACCCTGCGTGAGCCTCTCAGAAACCCAGTGGTTTGGTCTGGGCACAGTTCCTGCAGAGATAAGAAAGCTGGCTTCAGCCGGGAGCCACTCAGCCGGGGCCACAGGGCGAGCACCACTCGGACCCGGGGCTCCTGTCTCAGCCAGGCTGTCCCTCCCCGTCCGGGCATGCCCCTCACCCAGGCCTTGTCCAGGTGCCCTCTCTCAGAGCCTGGGCCACCCCCTGAGACCCTCACAAAACAGATCAAACGGTAGCGGGCCGTCTCTGGCCAGGCACCAGGCGCTCACAGGGAAACCGCTCACATGCCTGGGCCCTCGGTCTTTGTTGCACCTGAGTCTGTCTGGTTTGAGCCAGGCCACAGGACTGGGTGTCCCCTGGAGACCGTGGGGCTGGGTCAGCGAGTCAGCCCCTCAGGGGGAGGCCGAGTCAGAGCCGGGGGTCCAGCCTCAGGGCTCTGCAGGGGCCCCATCAGCATGACCCAGGGGGTGACCAGGGCCATCCTGCAGCTTGCAGGATACAGCTCTGGCTGGTGGGATCAGACAGGCCCCGGGCAGGTCCCCTGTCGGTCAGCCTTGGCCGCCGGTCCTGGGCTGACCGTGACCCCCTCCCTCCGGCTCCTCGCATCGCCCCCACCCCCCGCCACCAGCTGCCCGTGGAGTTCCAGGAACGCATGAACCTGCACGCGGAGAAGCCAGGCTGCAGCCTGCCCGCCCCGCTCTGCCGCCCGGCCTACGCCGACAGCGTGCCCCCCTGCGTGCTCGCCAAGGTGCTGGAGAAGCCGGACCCCGGCAGCCTGTCCTCCCACCTGTCGGAAGCCTCGGCCCAAGACCTGGGCTTCCCCGAGGGGCTGGAGAAGCCAGGGTCCCGACCCCCCTACAAGGGGGACATCTACTGCAGCGACACGGCCCTCTACTGCCCTGAGGCGCGGCACCAAGACCGGCGGCCCAGCGTGGAGGGGCCCGGGTCCGATGTGGGCTTCCTGCAGGCCCAGAACTCCACCGACAGCACGGCCGAGGAGGAGGAGGAGGAGGAAGATACCGAGGCTGGCGCGGCGGCCTACCCCGCCAGCTACCGCCACGAGGCCTTTGGCGGCTACGCGGCCTCACTGCCCACGTCCAGCTCCTACTCCAGCTTCAGCGCTGCGTCCGAAGAGAAGGAGCACGCCCAGGCCAGCACGCTGACCGCCTCGCAGCAGGCCATCTACCTGAACAGCCGCGATGAGCTCTTCGGCCGCAAGCCGCCCGCGGCCTACGGGAGCAGCCCACGCTATGCGGCTGCCGCGGCTGCGGTGGCCGCCCCGCTGGAGGCCGCAGTGGCTCCAGGGTTCCCCAGGACTGTGTCACCGTTCCCCGCCGAGCCCTTCCGCTTCCCACTCTCCCCAGGCCCCCAGCCTGCCCTGATGCCCCCCAACCTGTGGAACCTGCGGGCCAAGCCTGGGTCCGCCCGGCTGGTCGCAGGGGCTGGGCGTGGCCAGTGGCGGCCGCTGAGCGTGGACGACATCGGCGCCTACCCCTTTCCGGCCGCGGCCGCGGCCCCTGCCCCCAGCCTCGCCTCACCTGGCGGCTTCAATGACCGCTACTTTGGGGCCCGAGGCGGCCCCGGCGAGAATGCCGAGGGCCGTGCCAGCCCCCTCTACGCCAGCTACAAGGCTGATAGCTTCTCGGAGGGCGATGACCTCTCCCAGGGCCACCTGGTCGAGCCCCGCTACCTCCGGGCGGCTGGTGACCTGAGCCTTAGCCCCGGCCGCTCGGCCGACCCCCTGCCCAGCTATGCAGCCAGTGAGGGGGACCGCGAGCGGCTCGGGGTGCAGCTCCTTGGGGCAAGCGGCAGCCCCGAGCCCGAGCTCAGCCTCCGCAGCTCCAGGGACTCCCTGGAGCCCAGCTCCATGGAGGCCTCCCCGGAGATGCACCCCGGTGCCCGCCTCAGTCCCCAGCCTGCCTTCCCTCGGGCGGGCAGCTCGGGGCTCAGCCGCAAGGACAGCCTCACGAAAGCCCAGCTCTACGGAACCCTGCTCAACTGAGTGCCCCGCCTGCGGGCCCCGCCACGGCCAGTCCCGCACACCGGGTTCCCAGGGGTGCTGCCTCGACTCCCCGACAACCCCACCCTCTCGGCCCTGCACACCAGGACCCCTCTCCACCTAACCCACTCGAGCCCGAGAGGGGGACCCCAACCAGAGCGTCTTGTCCACCCTGCACCACCACTGTGCAACGTTTTCTGACTCAGCAGCAGCCTTCCCCGACTGAAATGAGTATCCTTCCCCCTTGCCACCCCCTCCACCCCCAGCTTTACCAAGTGCGACTATTCTCATAGAGCAAAGTGTCTTAACACACTCGGCCTCCAGCTCCCTGGACAGCAGCCCTGGGCGTTTTCAGCACAAACGCTCCTGGATGTTTTCGGGCAAAGGCAGGTGGGGCCTGCCCCTGAGAAGGGAAGGGAAGGGTGGAGACATCCCCTGTGATGAGGGGACCGGAAGCTGTGTCCACAGAGAGGGGGACTGGAACGGGTGATGGGATGTGAAATGCTTCTAGCTGTTCTCTCCATGTGGCCGACGACCCCTCCCCCAGCTCTACTGTGGTCCGTAGTCCCGTGTGTCCCGAGTGGGGCCGGTGCTCGTCCTCCCCCACAGCGTCCCGCTCCCCGGCACCACCTTGCGCTACCTCACACGTACTGAGGCCCTCCAACCCCGGTTTCTGTGACTTGCTTCCGTGTTGTCTCTGTGATGCATGCCCTGTCTCGGTACTGTATTTTGCGATCATTAAATAAAGACATGGGTGGAAAAGAACTTGTGTTTGGGTGGTTTCTTCTCCCCACTGCCTTTTGCTCTCGGGGCATGTGGCCCTGGGTGTCTCCCCTCTCCGTCCTCCCCTCTCTGCACCGCCTCCTGAAACTGCCCTGGCGTCTTTTGTCGTTCAGCTTAGAATTCGTCCACTGTCTCGACCTCTGCTGGATGGTGTTGTCGCCCTCATATACTGTTCCCCAGAGACTTTGCTCAAGACTCTGCCTCAAGATTCCTCAGGATTTGCTTTAGTTTGGCTCTGCTGGTGACAAACACTTGTGGCTTTTTTTTCTCGCCCTCTGAAGGTGTCTCTGCTTTGCCCCATCTCTGAGGTTAGTCTCACCTGGGAGAATGTCAGCAGGGGTCTCTGCCCTTGGCTCAGGCGCTAGAGATAGCCCCTGGCTTCCTGCAGGGGTGAGCTGTGCTGCCTGCCCCTCTGGGAGCTGCTCCTTCGGTGCTAATCTGTCTTTTTTTCTCTTCAGCTGCACGAGCTCTTCCCTCTGACTTTGGTTTCCTGCAGTTTCCCTGAGGTGTGTCTGGCTGTGGATTTATCACAGGAAGTCTTGTATCTGTGGACTGGTGTCTTTCATCAGTCCTGGGAAATCCTCAGCTGCTTTTTAAAGTCACTCTCTGCCCTTCCCTCCTCCTGGGCCTGCCATCGGCGCCTCCTCCTGAGGCCTGCTTCCACGTCCCTCCCTCGTTATGACTCACATCCTGGGGTCAGCATGCCCGGTCTGCATGCCTTCCAGGTCACCAACCCCCTTCTGCTGCATCCGTTCAGCTGCCAATCAGAGCCAGAGATTTCAGTTTTAGTTATTAATGGTTTCCATTTCTAGAAGTTCTTTCTATCTGGTTATTTTCAAAACACACCATGCCACTTTCGAACAGTTTCCTATTCCCCAGAGATATTTCCACACTTGTCTTTTATTTCCTTAAACAGAGCGGGCACAGCTGGTTCACAGCTGGGTCTGACACATATGTCAAGTGGGGTCTATGGAGACCTGTCTCTCTTGGCTCCTGCTCGCACTGCCTGGATTCTCTGTGTGCCCGGTTATCCTTGCACATACTTATTGATGCCCTTGAGAAAGTACCTGAAAAGTTTCCACAAGGCCTAGGATGGAGGCCGCTCCTCCAGGGCCTTTAGTCTGCTTCTTCCAGGGGCTGGGCACTTCCCGCTGGGAGGGGACCACTTGGACCCAGGTGATGCCTGAACTTGCCTGGCCCACCCAGCTTTGCGTAACTCCAGGGTGCCTGCCCTTGACCCTGAGGAGCACCCCAGGAAGCAGCCTGCTGCAGGGAGGGGGCCTGTCGGGAGGCTCGGGAATCAGCTCTCCTGTCTGAGGCCCAGATTCCCTGTGGGCAGGTGGGAAAGTAACCCTCGCTGACCTGGGGGGGCGGGGCGGGGGGAGCAGCGACGGGAGGGTGGTGGGGAAAACAGCCAGCCTCTGGTGCCCAGCAGGCTCTAGCTCAGTGTTCCCAGAGGGACCCTGAGCCTCACCAGTCCCACACAGGCTGTGCAACAGACAGCAGGGCTGGGAACCCCAAGGGCCTTGCAGCCTGGGCCCCCACATTGCCACCTCAGAGGCTGAGCATCCGTCCCCCAAATGGCCAACAGGCCTCACAGAGCTGTCCTGCCGGGGCCTCCAAAGCCAGCCACAGCTGGGCAGGCAGGGGGCCTTCCTTCCTCCACCAGACACCCCTCTTGCTCCACTCCAGTCCTACCTGACTCCCAACGGGACCCCAACGGGGCGCCCACCATCTGCCGACCCTTCCATCCCTGTTTCTTCTCAGCCCACGGGGAACAGTGCAGGGCTGTGTGAACACCGGGTTCCCAGGGGTGCTGCCTCGACTCCCCGACAACCCCACCCTCTCGGCCCTGCACACCAGGACCCCTCTCCACCTAACCCACTCGAGCCCGAGAGGGGGACCCCAACCAGAGCGTCTTGTCCACCCTGCACCACCACTGTGCAACGTTTTCTGACTCAGCAGCAGCCTTCCCCGACTGAAATGAGTATCCTTCCCCCTTGCCACCCCCTCCACCCCCAGCTTTACCAAGTGCGACTATTCTCATAGAGCAAAGTGTCTTAACACACTCGGCCTCCAGCTCCCTGGACAGCAGCCCTGGGCGTTTTCAGCACAAACGCTCCTGGATGTTTTCGGGCAAAGGCAGGTGGGGCCTGCCCCTGAGAAGGGAAGGGAAGGGTGGAGACATCCCCTGTGATGAGGGGACCGGAAGCTGTGTCCACAGAGAGGGGGACTGGAACGGGTGATGGGATGTGAAATGCTTCTAGCTGTTCTCTCCATGTGGCCGACGACCCCTCCCCCAGCTCTACTGTGGTCCGTAGTCCCGTGTGTCCCGAGTGGGGCCGGTGCTCGTCCTCCCCCACAGCGTCCCGCTCCCCGGCACCACCTTGCGCTACCTCACACGTACTGAGGCCCTCCAACCCCGGTTTCTGTGACTTGCTTCCGTGTTGTCTCTGTGATGCATGCCCTGTCTCGGTACTGTATTTTGCGATCATTAAATAAAGACATGGGTGGAAAAGAACTTGTGTTTGGGTGGTTTCTTCTCCCCACTGCCTTTTGCTCTCGGGGCATGTGGCCCTGGGTGTCTCCCCTCTCCGTCCTCCCCTCTCTGCACCGCCTCCTGAAACTGCCCTGGCGTCTTTTGTCGTTCAGCTTAGAATTCGTCCACTGTCTCGACCTCTGCTGGATGGTGTTGTCGCCCTCATATACTGTTCCCCAGAGACTTTGCTCAAGACTCTGCCTCAAGATTCCTCAGGATTTGCTTTAGTTTGGCTCTGCTGGTGACAAACACTTGTGGCTTTTTTTTCTCGCCCTCTGAAGGTGTCTCTGCTTTGCCCCATCTCTGAGGTTAGTCTCACCTGGGAGAATGTCAGCAGGGGTCTCTGCCCTTGGCTCAGGCGCTAGAGATAGCCCCTGGCTTCCTGCAGGGGTGAGCTGTGCTGCCTGCCCCTCTGGGAGCTGCTCCTTCGGTGCTAATCTGTCTTTTTTTCTCTTCAGCTGCACGAGCTCTTCCCTCTGACTTTGGTTTCCTGCAGTTTCCCTGAGGTGTGTCTGGCTGTGGATTTATCACAGGAAGTCTTGTATCTGTGGACTGGTGTCTTTCATCAGTCCTGGGAAATCCTCAGCTGCTTTTTAAAGTCACTCTCTGCCCTTCCCTCCTCCTGGGCCTGCCATCGGCGCCTCCTCCTGAGGCCTGCTTCCACGTCCCTCCCTCGTTATGACTCACATCCTGGGGTCAGCATGCCCGGTCTGCATGCCTTCCAGGTCACCAACCCCCTTCTGCTGCATCCGTTCAGCTGCCAATCAGAGCCAGAGATTTCAGTTTTAGTTATTAATGGTTTCCATTTCTAGAAGTTCTTTCTATCTGGTTATTTTCAAAACACACCATGCCACTTTCGAACAGTTTCCTATTCCCCAGAGATATTTCCACACTTGTCTTTTATTTCCTTAAACAGAGCGGGCACAGCTGGTTCACAGCTGGGTCTGACACATATGTCAAGTGGGGTCTATGGAGACCTGTCTCTCTTGGCTCCTGCTCGCACTGCCTGGATTCTCTGTGTGCCCGGTTATCCTTGCACATACTTATTGATGCCCTTGAGAAAGTACCTGAAAAGTTTCCACAAGGCCTAGGATGGAGGCCGCTCCTCCAGGGCCTTTAGTCTGCTTCTTCCAGGGGCTGGGCACTTCCCGCTGGGAGGGGACCACTTGGACCCAGGTGATGCCTGAACTTGCCTGGCCCACCCAGCTTTGCGTAACTCCAGGGTGCCTGCCCTTGACCCTGAGGAGCACCCCAGGAAGCAGCCTGCTGCAGGGAGGGGGCCTGTCGGGAGGCTCGGGAATCAGCTCTCCTGTCTGAGGCCCAGATTCCCTGTGGGCAGGTGGGAAAGTAACCCTCGCTGACCTGGGGGGGCGGGGCGGGGGGAGCAGCGACGGGAGGGTGGTGGGGAAAACAGCCAGCCTCTGGTGCCCAGCAGGCTCTAGCTCAGTGTTCCCAGAGGGACCCTGAGCCTCACCAGTCCCACACAGGCTGTGCAACAGACAGCAGGGCTGGGAACCCCAAGGGCCTTGCAGCCTGGGCCCCCACATTGCCACCTCAGAGGCTGAGCATCCGTCCCCCAAATGGCCAACAGGCCTCACAGAGCTGTCCTGCCGGGGCCTCCAAAGCCAGCCACAGCTGGGCAGGCAGGGGGCCTTCCTTCCTCCACCAGACACCCCTCTTGCTCCACTCCAGTCCTACCTGACTCCCAACGGGACCCCAACGGGGCGCCCACCATCTGCCGACCCTTCCATCCCTGTTTCTTCTCAGCCCACGGGGAACAGTGCAGGGCTGTGTGACCTTGGGCAAGTCCCAGGTCCTCAGGGCCTGTGTCCCCTCTGGAGCCCGCAGACACTGACTCGTGAGGTTCCCGGGGGCGCTCAAGACAGTGGCTGTCCCAGTGCGTGAAGAGCCCCAGGCCGGGCTGGAGGCAGGTCCCAAGGGAGGGGACAAGCACAGACTTCCCGGGCCTGTTCCTCTGCCCTCCAAGCACCGGGGCTCACGGCTGCTTCACGGGGGCTGCGGGCGCCAGCCTCGCTCAGTGTCAGGCCACACCCAGCAGCACGCACAGCCAGGCCTGCATCTCAAGATGGAACTGCTCTCCTCCCCCGACGGCTTCAGAGCCCTGTTAAGATGCATGGGTGAGGCGAAGGTAAGTGCCCAGCCCCAGGAAGGTGGGTGGAGGGGAACAACCCACACCCCTTTTACCTTCTTGCCCCTACTTTTTAATTTTAGCTCTCTTGTTTCAAAATTGCAAATGGTGAACTCCCAGACACCTTGCGGAGGATCAGAATGAGTCTTGAATGCTCTTTGGAAGAAAGCATTTGGAGAAAGAAACAGATGAGGGTGCGAGAGCACCTGCCTTTCTTCCCGAGAAATAGCCCAACGAGGGGGCAGGGCTTGCAGGCAGGGAGTGGAGAAAGCAAGCCCGCGGGGGACGGGGCTAAGAAAGAGCCACGGTGGCTTCTGGTGACCCTGGATGTCCCTCTCCCCGGGGGGGTCAGAGCTTCCACCAGGGTGTCCTCTTTGAGGACAGAAGTTTGGATGGTGTTTGCCCCGAGAGAATGTGAGACGGTAATAACCTACAAAGCCCTTTCCTCTGAGCTTCCTCCCTCGTTCACTCCAGCAGGCCCACTTTAGAGATGAGGAAACTGAGGTTCAGAGAAGCAAAGTGCCCACAAAGGCCCCTTGCAAGCAAGGGATGGGTCTGGGACCCACAGGTTGCAGCCAGCCGGGGTGTGGGCTCACAATAAGGGAGGGGCCGGGCAGCTCGGTGGACATGAAGGTCAGCCCCTGGTAAACCCCAGCACCCATGCCAAAGCCCCCTGAGTACAGCCTGTGACTGACGCTCGTTAAACACATGCGTGGCCATACCAGCATGTCACAGTGGGGAAAGCAGTCAGCAAACCACGCGATCAAAGTCTCACTCGGAAGACGCTCCACATCAAGGAAGGTAGCAAAATGCCCACTTCGGGCTGGGCTAGAAAGCAGGCTCCAGGATCTGGGGCTGGATACAAGGAGGTGGGCAGGAGAGGTGGGCGAGAGGCACCTGGGGAGGCCAGGAGCCCCGCCCACAGCACCAGACGACTGCCGCCTGCCCTAGCAGCCTGTCTGGCTTCGTTCACACGTCGTCAGTCCATCCGACAAATCCTGGCCGAGGGCCCGTTCAGGCCGGCCCTGGGGGGATACCCCCACGTCAAAGAACTGGGGGGTCCCGCCACTCCCCCGCCAGCTGCACAATGGCAGCCATGCCTGGTCAAGGACCCCTGGTCTGGGGCGGGTATGTGATGCAAACCAGCCCATCCAAGGCCTTCCCTGAGACTTAAGGACTGAGAGTGGGGGAAGGAGCAGCCCCTCACTGGGGACTGAGGATGGAACCCAACTGCGACCTCTGGCCTGGACGGGCTCACCCCCTGCACCAGGGGCTCGCCTACCACCGATACCAACAGCAGTAGCGCTGACCCCCACCCCCGCCCCCCCGCCGCCAGCTCCCGAGCGCCTGCTGCACACACGTCCTGCGCGGACCCCCGTGAGCTGGGCACTGAGCGTTCTCCTTTCCAGGCGGGACACTGCGCACAGGGCGGCTTGGCACTGGTGGTGACGGCACGACAACAGAAGGTGAGGACGGGCTCTAAGCCCACGGCTGCCTGATTCCGAAGCCCGTGTCCCGTGGGCAGGCGACACCTGCAGTTATTCCCGGAACGCCCCCCGTGTGCAGGGCCCTGCAACCCTGGGAAACTCACACTGACCTGTGCACATGTGCTGGGAGGGGCCAGGGCTCAGGGCACAGCTTACACATGGAGCCTTGAAATGGAGGGGAAGCTGGGGGGAGAGGGGTCGGCAGGGCGGCAGCAAGGACAATGGGAGGGCTTTGCAGGTCACAGAGCTGCCCACCCAGAGCAGAGGCAGCCCACGGCTGCCTGATTCCGAAGCCCGTGTCCCGTGGGCAGGCGACACCTGCAGTTATTCCCGGAACGCCCCCCGTGTGCAGGGCCCTGCAACCCTGGGAAACTCACACTGACCTGTGCACATGTGCTGGGAGGGGCCAGGGCTCAGGGCACAGCTTACACATGGAGCCTTGAAATGGAGGGGAAGCTGGGGGGAGAGGGGTCGGCAGGGCGGCAGCAAGGACAATGGGAGGGCTTTGCAGGTCACAGAGCTGCCCACCCAGAGCAGAGGCAGCCACTCCCGGGCCTGAGTGGGGAGGCAGGAATGTCCACTGTCTGCCCAGGCTCTCAGTGGACGTGCGCTCAGCCTCCCTTCTGCTGAGGCCAGGACAGTCCCTCATGGGGCCTCCACTCTGCCAAGGGGCTGACCTGCAAGAGTTGGAGTGCAGTTATCTTTCTTTTCGCCGAAGCAGCCCTTCTTGAGCCTAAAAAGAGAAGGTGATTCTTCCCTGAGCTCCTACCACACCCAGCCCAACGGCACATGGGGTCACTGGGGCCCTGCTGCATCCTGCCCGGGCCTGGGGAGTTCCCACCCTTCGCCCTCCAAGGGTCTCAGCTCCCCACCCACGCACTCTGGCCTCTCCAGCCCAGCTCGGGGACCCAGCATCCATTTGACACCAACGGCAGGTCAGGCTCTGTGCTGACTGTGGGGGGCGGAGGATGAGGGACACAAAAGGAGTCAGCCCCCGGGATTAATCCCGCTTCAGGGCCTTTGCACGGCCCTTCCCTCTGCTTGGGCCCGTCCCCCTGCTTGGGCGCTGCTTGTGGACCCCAAGACTCCAAGGGTCCAGAGGCAAAGTAGACACACTGAAATAAATGCTTCTCCACCAGCCCCAGTTATTGTCGCTCAGTCATGTCCGACTCTTTGCAGCCCCGTGGACTGCAGCAGGCCAGGCTTCCCTGCCCTTCATTATCGCCCACAGTTTGCTCAAACTCATGTCCATTGAGTTGGTGATGCCATTCAACCATCTCAGCCTCTGTGGTCTCCTTCTCCTCCTGCTCTCAATCTCTCCGAGCATCAGGGTCTTTGAGACAGCTTTTTGCATCAGGTAGCCAAAGAATTGGAGCTTCATCATCAGTCCTTCCAATGAATACTCAGGACTGATTTCCTTTAGGATGGACTGGTTGGATCTCCTTGCAGTCTGAAGCACTCTCAAGAGTCTTCTGCAGCACCACAGTTCAAAAGCATCAATTCTTCGGCGCTCAGCTTTCTTTATGGTCCAACTCACATCCATACAAAACCACAGCTTTGACTAGACAGACCTTTGCTGGTAAAGTAACGTCTCTGCTTTATAAAATGCTGTCTAGGTTTCTCACAGCTTTTCTTCCAAGGAGCAAGCGTCTTTCAATTTCATGGCTGCTCCCAATCTGCCCAATCCCCATCCCCAGATGAGCTCCCAGGGTGCCAACACCCACCACACACTTGACCTTCCTGGACACTCACAGCAAGCCTGCAGGCTGGGTTCTGACACTGCTTTACAGAGGGGGCAACTACAGCTCCAAGAGGAAATGTGACTCGCTCTCAGCCTCACCGACAGCAGAGCCAGGCCAGGAACCCAGGTGCTGGAGAGGCCAGCTGGGCCCTGCTTGCCTCTGTGGCCTCCTCCTCAGGTCATGCATTTCCTCACTGACCCCCTGCCCAGACACCCTCCTCACAGGCTTGCAGTCAGCCTCCTCCAGGGAGACTTCCAGGACTGCAGGGATGCACCTGTCCAGAGACAGGCACCTCTGGCCCCACCCTCACCCATCAGGGGACCTTTGGGCTCCTGGGGTAACAGCTCAATCATGATCCTGAGGGGCCTTAGGGCTCCTTGGCCTGTGGGGATCCTCGAGGGCTCCTTGCTTCTTCACGTCGCTCTGTCTCCCCAGGCAGATGCACTTCCTCGGGCAGAGGGTGAGGAGGAGTGCAGAGGGCCCTAGGCTCAGGCAAACCTGGGGACCCCACTGGCCATGCTCTGGAGGAGGGAGGAGGGGCCCAGGCCTGAACAGACCCTGTGAGACCGGGGGGAGGTAGACCTAGGACCCAGAGCGCCACCTCTCCAACCCCACTTGCCCTTTGTCTCCGAGCTCCAGCGGCCCACGAGAAAGGAGGCGAGAGAAGCTGCCGATGCATATTTTTGCTGAAATAATCTAAGAAACAGCAAAACATTCACATTTATTGAGCATCGCCAGCAACCCGCCAGGTGCTTTTGCTAACACATAGTCCTCGGAACCCTGAGACACAAGGTTTTCGTCCCCATTTTACAGATGAGGACACCGAGGCTCGGAGGATGGGGAGGCGGCATCCATCCAAGCCTGGCCCGAAGCCAACCTCAGGCCCTCCTCATCGCACACGCCC